>JARHVA010011047.1:35000-99272 GCA_037957365.1 Torreya grandis
ACCATAAGATCAATCATCTATGTCATATCATGCTAAGATAACATGCCATCTAATATATAATGATACACTCTCTCAACAATGGTCAACCATCTAGCTTCTTCCACTAAAACCTATAAAAAATACAAACCAAATATATATTATATCTCACATTTATATCTCCAAAATACTACATATATTTATCATGTATATCAATATATTTATTATAATAATTTAAACAAAATACAACTTACCTACCAATAGTATCCCCATCTACTTGAACACCAAGTATCTCCTATGAAGCATAGATCTAAAATTGTGTAAACCCTCTATAATGACTAGGATGAATAATAATATCATAATTTGGTCTACTATGAATCAACCTCATAATTTACCAACTCAACAAAATATGTGTTATTGGATCTTCATGTGGTGGTGTCTATAGTGGTAATTATGGTGGTGGTTATGGTTTCATATTTTTATGCATTAGATCATGCCTCTATCTCCATCAATATCATTATCTCTCTAATTTTTATTATTGTGAAACACTAGTCACATCTCCCCTCCTCTATCCATCATTTGATCTCCTCATTGTAATTGACATTATTATCCCCCACATATTGGCTAATGTGGCCATATGAAAGGATCAATTAATGGTAATCATATACCCACCACACCATGACACTCCCTCATATGCCATTCCCAAAACATTATCACTACTATAGGAGCTACAAGGTTTGGAAACCTATACTATCATAGTAAGCAAAACACTAGATGTGGCTCCACCAACCAAGGATAGTGAACTATAATATTTGCATGAACTTGTGCCTAAAATTTACTTGGTCATGAGGGAAAATTATATATCATGCCTTGATATAGCCACCAAATAATGCTCTCCTATGTGACCATATATAAGGATGGATCATGTGGTATAACCTATATGATCTTTTGCCCATCTTCACACACATGGAAGGGTAACATCTACTACATGTGTTAATCTCACAGGATAATACATCATAAATCTCCCATAAATATAAATACTTGAAAACATAATAGGGCCAATTTTCATATACCCTCATAATATAATTCCACAAAATTTTTCACTAACTAAACCAAAACCATAGATCCCAAGCCATACATCATGCTCTACTCCAACATGGATTGATAGAGTACAATAATATACAATGAGACCTTCCTATCTAAATTGTGATAGATCACATGATTTGTCACTTGTCTAATAATTTCCTTATATATCCATAATGACTAATAAATTACATCACATAGGCACACACACAAACCTTCTTGAGAATATCTCTTAGGGATAATCACCCATAAGACTAAGGATTATCTATCTGTTTCTATCTTAGGTGTATCATACACCATAGGCATACCTATAATTGAAATTCCCAGTAGTTCATGGACATCCTATAGGTCAGTACCCACCTCAATGGTATCCCCATTCACCACCTACCTAAAAATGTTTGTTAGTCACTCCCATGTTCCCAAGAACATGGTTATTAACTCCAAATTAAGTTAAATTCACCACATATACATAATAATACCAAAACCCAAGGTATTTAATTATGTTCGATCTACCATAAGTAATCTATCAGGAAGATTAGGTAACTAAACCACACCCAATAATATCTAAAGTCTCCATCATCTTTGTAAAATATCAAACAACAAATAACACATCAACTCTCAATCCCAAATAATAATCAAATATACTTTAAAAACTAAAAAATAAAAGGAATTACTATACTTAACTACTTCACCAACCTATTTTTCCTTTTATTTACCTTTCCTAACTACATTATACATCTACTCTACTACATCAACCACTCCTAATTATCCTACTAGGTTGACCACATTTTTTACTAATTTGACCACCCCATCTTTAGAGTAAGTTGGCCATGGCATATGTCATCAGTCATTCCTACTTATCCTACTAGGTTGGCCACTTCTATACAAAATCTACCACCCTATCTTTATAATAAGTTAAACATGGCATACATCATTATCCACTCCTACTTATCTTACTAGGTTGAAAAAATTTTATAATAAGGTAACCACCCTATGTTTTTACTAAGTTGTCCATGGCATATATTATTGACCACCCTTATTCAATCCTACTTAGTCAGTCACCTTGTATATTACATAGGCCACCCTATATTTATACTAGTTTATCCATGGCATATGCCCCAACCTCCTTTGCTATTTTAAACTAGATACATTACTTTCAACATTATTAGTTAGTATAATCTACAAGTCATCCAAATTCTATGTAGTCTTCCCCTACCCAAATTAGCTAAGTCAGATAGGCCAACCTATTTCAATTTACATGGAAATTTTTAAATAACTCTTCATTAATGCCCTAAACTTAATTTCTCACCCTTTAACTCTTGCCAACTACTCTTCATAAATTTTACTCTATTATTAATGTTTTGGGAAATTTTTGTTACATGCATTTTCCCCAACACGTAGTTTTTCTAACCTAGTTCATTTTAATAACAAAATGATAAAAAAATAGTATTAAATTCACCCCATACCTAGACTATCTTAGGAATAAATTTAATATGACCTCTAGCTTATCCTCCTTCTCACATCTATGTCATCATCTCTCTCATCGTTTATTCTAGTCACATAGAGCTAAGGTTTCCAAAATTAGAAAATTTACAAATGAATGGACAATTACCCTTTTACATTAATATTTCAAATATTTAAACCTTGGAGTTATTTACAAAAAATTAATATTTTTCTCATAACTTTAATTTTTTTAAGTTTTATTACAAACTAAAACAAGTTATGGATTCCATAAAAATCATATAATATTTTAGTGCTTACCACAATTTTTTTTTAAAGTTTCCATTTTTATCTTATGTTTAGGTCCTCTTGTTCCACGCAATTGAAACCTCTTCCATATTATTCTCACGCAACTCCTATTCCATAAGAATAAGGTGAGGTTAGGTACTATTTATAAATTTTTACTTTCATTTATTTTCCATTCTCTATTGTAATTTGTTAGACCAACATTGTACATTAATATGTTATTGAGTGAAGAACCATCCCATGTTACACCTACATGACACGAGATGAACTTTGAGTGGAACATATGTATACACATAATATTTTTTTAAATTTATCATTTATTGATGTTATCTCTTACATGAAACTTTCAATTTTTTATCTCTTTGAGTTCACACCTTAAAGGGTGAACTACGAAAGGGGTGGGAAATCCATTGGTGCTTTATAATATTGTAGGTTAACTATATCATTGCCTAAACCCATTACAAATCTTACTTATCCAACTCCCAAGAAAACAAACCTAATTCATTAATTTCCATAATAAATTATCCTTTCTAATATCCCCTAACTAAGTAAACACCCTATTTCCCTACTAAGTTATCAAGGTTGATCCTATTATAAAATTTAAAGCATAGATTACAAAAATAAGTTGGCCAACTAACCTAGTTCAATACCTAATGGTAACATTTTATTAAAATTTAGTTATGCTAGTTGACCTTATCATCTATTATTTTTAAAATTCTATGAATTATCCATTTCTATAAATACAAGTCTCATTTCAATCTAATAGGTAGGAATATTTATTTCTACATTATTACATCTCATAATTCTACTACATCTACATTTGAAGGAGGCATTGCTTAGGGTTTATCTTGGTTGGAAGATAACTTGTCTTATGGGAAGTATCAAAATCAAATTAGGATTATTTTAGCCTACATATGATTTATATATTGTGATCCTCATAAAACCACAACAACCTATTGTAAGGAACCATTAGCCAATAAATATATTAAAACTCGATAGGTTCGTCTAAAGGCAAGTATCTCTAACTTTTTCTATTTCATTTGATTTATATATTTTACACAAAGTAATAGGTTTTAAATGTATAATTCATTTCTTATATTAGATATATACATAAACTTATTATAGTTATAGGGTCTTCTTCTCTTTACATCTTCCACTATAGGTGATCTATGCCCCCATTTTCCTACTATGAAGCTTTGATTATTTATTTATGTTAAACCATCTTACTTTGTGAAATAAACTTTTGTGACCACTAGATTAGTTTAATTTTATATATTATAAGGCCTATTTGTGGTTATTACATGGTGTTATTTTAATAAAGGCTTCAAAACCATCTCCTTTAGTATTATATGATAAGAGATCCCTTGGTTAGGTTTAGCAGATTCAAATTGGTCATTCCCCCAATATAAATAGTATCATACTAGATGTTGATGGATTACATTCTCTAATATAATATTTATTAAGTAGGATAAGCTGTAGATTTATCTTAATATATTTCATACACATTATAATTCTAATCTATCTGACCATAACAAGATAAGATATTTATTTTATTGTTGGTGTTGTTTCTATATTTATGCAATAACCTAGATAAAGTCACTAGGTAACAATAAAAAGAGTCCTTTGATATATAAAAGGAATATAAAATTTTGGACTCTAATACTTTATGGTGGAGCTTTCAAATTGGTTGGATATTCAAATGTTAACTATGTTAATTACTTTAAAGATTAGAAATTTACTTTAGGTATTTTTAAGTATTTTAAAACAATAGTTGCTAGTTAAAATTCAAATAAGAAATCAATGTTGACAATTTATTCAATGAAAGAAGAATACATGGCAGCTTCAAAATTAATCAGATAATTATTGGCTCAGAAGGGTCCGTTCATATTTTTAGGAGTAACAAGTTTCATCAATGAAACTAATACTTAACAACACATTTGTAATTTATATGGTGAATAATCTATTATTTCATGACCAAAAAAGCACATCAACACACAATTTCATTTGATTTACAATTGCATGAAAGATGGTAGTGTAATATTGTTACATTGTCCTATTATAGAGTAACCAATAGACATATTCACAAAATCACTTGGAAGAGAAGAATTTGAAATTTTCAAAGCTATGCTTTATCTCATAATAACCCCTATAACTTATATAATATTATTAATCATGGGTGAAATATGTATAATAATTTTTTTTATTAGTGGTAGATGAATATATTATGTGAGAATGTAAATAGTCTTCATATAAGGTGAAATGAATATCCATACTATGGATATAAATATTTGTAATCTTTCTTCATTAAATGTAACTTGCATAAGAAAATTATTTTCACCATATTATTATTTATTTTCATTCCATTATTCTTATCCTAAAATTTTCATGTTCATTTTAGATTTTATTGGAGAAATCTTAACATTCAAATCATCCTCATAAAGATAAAACATGCAATATACACGCAAGTACATCTATTTATGCATTTACTCTAGCACTATATATGATTTCAATAATATAATAAGGTGGAATTTGTAGATATTAAAATATGGTATTAAACACTTTAAAATATTATCCTTGACTTGTATTCACCTTACATGACTTGTGTGTACACACAAATGGATCTTACATGTTAATCTGTCACATATGCATGCTTTCAATGTTTCTGACCTCTCTTATTTTTTATCAGTAACCTACAAGAATTCCATAGTCTATGCCTAACCTAAAAAAATCATACTCATTTGTTTTCCATTCCATTACATTAGTATTCTTGCCTTTAAGATAAGTTTGTTAGAATCAAACACTTCTGAATTTATCAATGCATCTAAATCTAAAAAACTTGTCCATACTTTAGATAATGATCATGTTTAAAATTTAAATTATCTCTATGGTTTAAAAATATGTTTCACATGTTAGTGACATTATAACGTTCCCAAAGAGTACCATATAAATACATTACAGGTATAATCCTATTACATATCTAGAAAACATCTATCACTCATAAGGAATTACTTGTACATTTAAAGGGGCTACCCCATTAGTTTTTAGATTGCACCATGATCAATTGAAAAAAAAAATCATGTATGAAGAAGATGTAGATTTTAATATCATAACCTAAAATAAAACTTATCATGCAAGGAAAGTTTTTTAAAAGAGCATTATCTCATTAAACATTCAAACATTAAAAAAACATTAGCCAAAATGTACATAGGAAGGTTCTTTGTATAGGTAGAAAATAAACATGTCCCAACATCCTCATGCATATGGGATTATTTTTCACTATTTACCTTTATTAAACCTAATCAAGCTAATAATACCTATAGAAAAAATGCAGTGGTAAAAAATTCTACACTAACACCCCCTTAAGAATAGCTTATGTGGATAGAAGAATTGGTTTCTATTAAAAAGAACTGATGAGGTACCCAAGCATAATGAAACTCCCGTAAAGAAGAGAAAAGGATAAAACCCATAAGAATAAAAATCGTTTCCAAAATAGATAAAATAATAAGATAGGGTTAAAAATCCATAGTATAATCTACAACTACTTGAAGCCCTCATATTTATTATAATAGAGTTCCCTAGAGTGATTGTGAACCAAAAGTAAATGCAATGAATATAGGGTCACCATAGAATAGAGAATGAATCTTCCAAGTTCCTGATGGATACTAAACCAAGGTGTGATTCTTATTAAATTAATTATTTTACTCATATAAGGTAGGAGGGCCAAGTGATCTATGCCATGATGGTATCTTAGAGGTAGAGGATAAGGACTGTAGTATATCCTGAAACTATGGAATAGACTATCTAATGTCTTGTGTGTCTTAGATAAGAACACATGTTCCCTATAATGTCTAAACTAAACTAGAGGTATGTGGGTCATGAAATAACTCCTCAATATATAAAAGGTGATAATTAAATGGTGAAGGTGTGTCACTATATAGAAAAAACCCAGTGGTAAAAAATTTGACACTAACACCCCCCTTAAGAATATCTTATGTGGATAGAAGAATTGGTTTCTATTAAACATAACTGATGAGGCACCCAAGCATAATGAAACTCTCGTAAAGAAGAGAAAAGGATAAAACCCATAAGAATAAAACTCCTTTCCAAAATAGATAAAATAACAAGATAGGGTTAAAAATCCATAGTATAATCTACAACTGCTTGAAGCCCTCATATTTATTATAATAGAGTTCCCTAGAGTGATTGTGAACCCAAAGTAAATGCAATGAATATAGGGTCACCATAGAATAGTGAATGAGTCTTCCAAGTTCCTGATGGATACTAAACCAACGTGTGATTATTATAAAATTAATTATTTTACTCATATAAGGTAGGAGGGCCAAGTGATCTATGCCATGATGGTATCTTAGAGGTAGAGGATAAGGACTGCAGTATATCCTGAAACTATGGAATAAACTATCTGATGTCTTGTGTGTCTTAGATAAGAACACATGTTCCCTATAATGTCTAAACTGAACCAGAGGTATGTGGGTCATAAAATAACTCCTCAATATATAAAAGGTGATAATTAAATGGTGAAGGCATGTCACTATATAGAAAAAACACAGTGCTAAAAAATTCTACACTAACACCCCCCTTAAGAATAGCTTATGTGCATAGAAGAATTGGTTTCTATTAAAAAGAACTGATGAGGTACCCAAGCATAATGAAACTCCCGTAAAGAAGAGAAAAGGATAAAACCCATAAGAGTAGAACTCCTTTCTAAAATAGATAAAATAATAAGATAGGGTTAAAAATCCATAGTATAATCTACAACTGCTTGAAGCCCTCATATTTATTATAATAGAGTTCACTAGAGAGATTGTGAACCAAAAGTAAATGCAATGAATATAGGGTCACCATAAAATAGTGAATGAACCTTCCAAGTTCCTAATGGATACGAAACCAAGGTGTGATTCTTATAAAATTAATTATTTTCCTCATATAAGGTAGGAGGGCTAAGTGATCTATGCCATGATGGTATCTTAGAGGTAGAGGATAAGGACTGTAGTATATCTTGAAACTATGGAATAGACTATCTGATGTCTTGTGTGTCTTAGATAAGAACACATGTTCTCTATAATGTCTAAAGTGAAACAAAGGTATGTGGGTCATGAAATAACTCCTCAATATATAAAAGGTGATAATTAAATGGTGAAGGTGTGTCACAATCATTAATGTAGTCATCTATATTTGAAGAAGAGTCATCAATATCATAAGTGTGCTCAGGATTATAAATGCCATCAAGTTCAGTTGACTCTAAAGAAAAAGAGTTTAAAGGAGAGTCATGAGAAAATTTTGATAATTTATATATCCAAGTCTGATGATCAACCATTCCCACCAATATAGTGTTATTGTGCAACTCTCTAACATGCATTGAATTTGGAGTGAACTTAACATGCATGCTCTGACCAAGGTGAGTGATCTAGTAAATTAATAGGAGATTAGTTGAAATTAATGGAACACTTAAAACATAATGAATGTTCCACTACTCACTTCGGAAAACCCTCTCTTCAGAACCTTTTTATAAGCACTGTCACCTAATTGTATAGAGGACATGTCACATGGATCCAAGGAACTAAACTGTATCTATGAAGAGACCATGTGATGTGTATCATAAGAGTTAACAACCCATGTAGGGGTTAGAGATAAAATAATAACTAGGGAATTTCCATTTAATTTCCCATTACTATTATCCATTGCCATTTATTTACCATATGATCATTTACCTTAGAGGATTCATGGGTTGATGATTTTTGATTGGTGGAATCAAGAACACTGATGTTGTGATTCTTTATCATCTTAGTTAGTTAGTCAATATGCTTCTTCAAACATTTTATTTCGTCATTTTTTCTAATAAAAACCCATGTTTGATCCAATATTTATTAGGATTATAAATATAATAAAATGTCTCATGGTTGGATTTATAGGTGGGAAGATTTGCATCCTTCTCTTGATCCTTTTTATTATGTTTCTTCCCTTTGTTGTTTGAATCATTCTCTTTCTTAGCAAATAGTGCCTAAGATTTTGAGGAATTAAATGTGCCCATATATATCAACTTATCTTACTTTTTATTTAAGTTATCAATAAAGGTATCTTCCATTTGGATATAAGATAATGTTTTATGGCATAGAAAGTGGATACAAATACAAAATAGTTTGTTACCAGTTTAGAGAGTATTTATAGAACAAGTTGATCATATTTATTATCTATTCCAAATTATTTTAAATATACCCTAAAATATTTAAAATTGGTGAATAAGTATTACAGTGTTTCAAATTCACCTAGGCTCAAATTGATGAACTCATTCTCTAGTTCATGACCTCTCATCACTTCCTGCTTCCAAAAGAATTTTTCTAGTGCAGACCATACTTCATTTGGTGTTTAAATATATTCAATGTGAAAACATAAGTCCAAAAAAATAGACAAACTAATATATCCATGTTCTTGTTCACATATTTTAAACCATTCATTTTTCTTCAAGTTTACTGTAGGTTTGGTTTGCTTTCCCATTCGTGATAATTGAATGCCACAATAGGAGGAAATGACCGCCAATTTTCCATGATGAAATAAAATAGGTTTTTTTGGAAATTAAAGAAGAGATTTTAAAAAAATTACACAAAACCATATAGTACCCCTTTAGAACTATTAGACTGGCCTCCCTTAAGTTTAAAATATAGGCATGCTTGTATAGATTTCAAACTTAGTTGAGAATGCATCTTGATCAAATGTGTTTAAATATGAAAGAGCTAGAGGGATGTTAGACTCAGTTAATAATGCATCTAAGAGTGTAAAATATCTAGAATAATAGGTGGTCAAATAAGGCCCAAACTATTACCAATGTAAAGAGAATGGAGAAATAATCAATTATGAAGATTATGACACTCAAATCCAAGCTACCAATCAAAAGTTATGAGTATTTTAAAAATCTACTTGCATTAAAAATTTGGTGTAAATAGTTCTCTAAGAAAAGAGATGCATGAATTTGAGAAAATTTTGGTTTGTAAATAGTTGTGAGAATTATCAGATTGAGCCATGGTCAACTAAACAATGAAGCTTGCATGGTGAACATGTATGAAAAACCTTCATAATATCTTAAAACCCTAAAGAGAAAGAAATTTATCTAACCAAAGGGAAGTTGTACAAAGAGTAATTTTCATTATTCATAAAAGTAATAGTAAAGGTACATTTATGGGAGAAAGTTTGACAAGTCCCAACAAACTCATGTATGTGGGATAAACTTCCAATAATGACCTAAAATTGCCTAAGAAAGATAAAATAGATTATGTAGACAAAACCTAGTGGGAGAAGATTCTACACCAACACCACCCCCCCCCCCCCCCCCCCGCCCCCCCCTTAAGTGTATTTTGGGTAGATAGAATAATTGCATCTAAAAAATAAGGCTTGATGAGGTATCCAAGCATAATACAACTCCCATAAAGTAGGGAAAAGGAGAAAATCCATAGGAACAAAACTCATCCTAAAAATAGAGAAAAGTAATAAATAGTGCATGATTTAAGGACATTAGGAATAACCAATAATGTGTCCATGAGTATTAAAAAACATAGCACATAGAGAGAGGAGAAATGAGAAGTTCCTAATGAATATGTTGAAGATGCCTACAGTAGAGCTCACAAAATGACAAATGTCATTGATGAGATCCTCTATCTAAAGACTAAATAATTTCCATCTTCATCAAATAGTGTTTTTTCCCTTTGATAAAAGAAGAACATAGATGGTGTACTAGAAGTCTACCAATTATAAAAAGGATGATGAAGGCAACAATACAAAACAATTTAAGTAGGGTATAAAATAAAAGTGTGGCATAGGTCTAGAAAGA
Source organism: Torreya grandis (assembly GCA_037957365.1). NCBI lineage: Eukaryota > Viridiplantae > Streptophyta > Pinopsida > Cupressales > Taxaceae > Torreya > Torreya grandis. The sequence goes on from JARHVA010011047.1 coordinate 45,646, forward strand.
TCATGAATAAGAATTGAATATAATGCCATTAAAATTAACTTATTAGAAAAAGGTGTAATTAAGAGTGGATCACCATTTAAGAGTGAATGGGTTCACCAAGTGCATGATATAACTCCAACAAAGGAAATGCACTCCTCATGCATAGTAAGAGGGCTAACTACTCTATACAATGATGATGCAATAGAAGTATAGGATAAAATAGTCTATAGAATACCTTCTACATATGGAATAGATAGTCTAATGTCTGATGGTTCCTAAATCAATATAATTTCACCCTATAATTTTAGAATCACACTAGAGGTATATCAATAAGTAAATAACTCATTAGTATCTATAAGGTGACAAGGAGATGGTGGAGGTGTGTCCACATCACTACTATAGTCATCCATGCTAGAAAAAGAGTCCTTAGTCTTATAAATATGCTCAATCTCAGAAGTGTTATGAATTAAAAGTGAGTCTAAATAAGAAAAATTACATGGAACATTCATAGAAATAATTCCCATGTGAAGTGAAGAGCATAACTCAACAACCCTTGATGCGGAAGAAAAAACTATAAATGAATCACATACATTTATAGACTAAATATCCATAAGAAGTGAAGACTGTCAATGCTATCATAAGGTGTAATCTTACCAAAAATAGTAGAGTCAACTAAATTACCAATCTATGATGGTTCTGAATGAGCAACATCATGCATATTAATGGAATTAAAATATACAATGGGATAGATAAGGTTTAGCAAAATTTTGTCCTATTATGAAGGCTCAACACAAAGAAGATAATTTCCCACCATGGATGTGTCATCACAAGAAGTAGGAGTAGGAAGAGGGATTAAAATAGTCTCTAAAGAGATGATAAGAATTAGAGGAGGAGTGATATAAATCTCAGTAGGATCTCCAAAAAAAAGACTAAAAAATGTTTTAAATAGTGCAAGAACACACTATATGTTCTATATGGAAACAAAGATCCATAGAAACATGTAATATTAAGGTATTAAAAATATTTTCATAAGTATTAGAAAACTTATTGAACCAAATAACATTAGTGGGAGTAGTAATATATCCATGTAATAATGGCATATGATTCTTTCTTGTGATAAAATGTTTTATATAATAAGCATGCCAAGAAACATAGTTGGTCTTTCCAAAAAGAACAATTGGTGCAAAATCAACTTTTCCCCATGATTTTCATCAATTGAAGTTGAAATGAATAAGAGAAGACACCAAATAAGTGCACAATTGCATATAAAAATTAAATTATGCTCTATTTAAAATAACAATACGTACTCATGAAGAGGATGTCAGGCGCAACTAAAAATGCATCCAAATGAGTAGTAAGTGTAGGAATCAACACAATACATAAAATGAGAATTTGTATAAAAGACACCAAATAATTTATAATATCATATAATACCCCCTAAAAAATATCATTAGTGACCCAATATAATGTTTTAGATACAATCATACTTATATATACGTTACATATAGCTAAGAATACATCTTAAGTAGTAAGTGTGTAAGTACAATGAACTAAAGGCATGTTAGGCTCTATCCATAATGCATCCAAGATTTATAATATGTGAAAAAACTTAGGAGGATATATAAGGGGGAAAAAAATTACCAATGCATAGAGCATAAAAAACAATAAATTTTGAAGAAGATGACACCCAAATCTGAGCTATTGATCAAAAGTTGTGTGTGTTTGAAAATCTGATTGCATGAAAAAATTGATGGAAATAGAGTTAGAAAAAATAAGATGCAAAACTTTGAGAAACATTTGGTGTGAAAATATATGTGATAATTTTTTTAAATAAAATTTAATCCCCCATTGGTTTGTCAAAACCAAGGGCTAATTTCCCTTATGACTTGGGGTTTACTATGTTAAATTTGATGGTCGTACACACATCAAGGAAGGAGTCTCAAGACCTAAAATTCATATCCTAGAGTCTATCACCACATGATGAAGATGGCCCAAAATAAAATATATATGGTTGGTATATAATTCATGGATTTAGGATGGCTAATTGACCCATATGGTTAACTACATATATAGATAGATATAAAACCAGTCCTCTACATATGTAGCTAGCCATCTACATATTCAATGTAATTGTTTTCATATTTTAGAGGCTCTAAATTTTACATAAGATTTAGATTGAGATTATTTTTTTAAATTTCATAAATCTTAAAAAGGAATCCAAATATGATATTATATTTAGTTTTAGGGAATTTTTTATGTAGACAACATGTTTGCATGTGCAGTTGACCCACCTATATGTGGAGCTGACATGTCTACACATGTAATTGAACCATATAAAAATAAATTTTTTATATGTAGAACCTTCATCAAAGAATCATTACACCATAGTTTATTCACCCCATTTAAATTTTTTATTCACCTCCATAATTATCCACCTTATAAATTGATTCATAATAATTTTGAATCAAATTCACTTGAAAAAACCCAAAGTTCATTTTTTTATTAGCCACTAAAATTTTCCCTAATTCCTATCATCGAGATATCCTCCACAATGTTAATTTGTGTATGTAATTATAAATAAATACATTTATATTATTAAATTAATAACATGATTATAAGTTACTCTTACATATCTAAAATTAATCTTTATTTCTTGTAAATTCTTGAGCGATGGTTTGTCCATAATTCTAGAAACTAGTGAAACCCCATGAGTAATATCAAGTCTTATCATATTATGAGATACATCAAACCTCCCAAAATGATCCTAAAATTATTATCATCATTTGAATGAACTACATCCTCCCTTGATATTTTTTCTAATTTCAATTGGAGTTTCTATAGGCTTCGTATCTTGAAGATTATACTTCTCTAACATGTCTTGAGCATACATGGATTGACAAATGAATGTTTCATATTTATTATGATCAAATTACATGCCAATAAAAAAATTAATAAGTAAAATTTAAGTCATATCAAACTATAATTTAATATATTCCTTTAATCTATTAAACATCTCCATAGAGATACTTGTAAAGATTAGATCATCTACATAAAAATAAACATATAAAACATTAGAACTAGATGCTTGTATGTAAATATTTGGTTCATTTTGACATATTAAAAATCATTCATCCAATAAATAGATAAAAATTATTTATTAACAATCTCTTAGATATTTATTCAACCCATAAACATCCTTAGTCAACATATATACCCAAAATTATTTACCGATGATTGCCTCACATATGCTTCTTAATCAATCAATCCATTCAAAATTACACTTTTAGTGTTCATTTGATATATTTTAAATATTTATTAGTATAAACACAAATATTTATTCATATAATATCTTAACTATCCACACAATCATAGGTTTTCTCATAGTCAACCCCATATGTTTGTGTAATACTTTTTGAAACTAGTCTAACTATTAGCTTGTCAATTATACCATCAATTTTAACCTTGGTCATGTAGACCCACCTTATAGTAATGAAATAAATATTTAATTTATGTTTTAATAAATTCCATATATATTTAATCTTAGCCTAATCCATCTCTAATTTTATTCCATCAACCAATTATTATTTTTGAATAACTTCTACATATGCTATTATAATATAATAAACAGACTAAATTAGTTCAAATTTTTATAAAATTTTGGATCACATAATAAATATTAATTTAAAAAAACTATATGATCTTACCATAAATTTTAAGATTCATTTGATGTAACTCATGATAACATCACCATATCATTAAAAATTCTCATGCAAAAGTTTCAAGACATATAAACATCCCATCTAGAGAACCTAAACCATATTCTTAACTTTTTGAAAGCCCCATACCTATGAAAGTGCATACAATTGAAATCAGATCTCATCCCCCACCTTATAATAAATCCTCCATATATATTTTTTTAATATGACATGATTAATGATTAAGTAAATTTTCAAGTTGATGACCCATATCTCTTTATTTTAATCATAATCAATGATGTCAAAATAAGGAATGTTTTGGTGGTTAAAGCTCTAAGTACTTGTAGTACCTCCCATTGGATAATAAAACAACTAAGGATTTCAAAATATGACCTTAATAAAATTATACTTACATGTTAGGTATTTTATAAGACTACCAAAAATCCTCTAAGTTACACTTAGCTCACCTTTACTATTTGACATAAACTAGTATGCACCAAGCTTATGGTATTATATATTTCACTATATTATAATCTCATTTTAATCCATCCTTGGACTCTACACATTATGGATATCACTTATTTAGGTAACCATTTCAAAAAATTTAATCATGATGGTAACATTTATAAACATAAAGTTGATCCCAACCCATGGACTGTCAAATTTCCTAACCTTAAATCTCAATATTGTGTAATGACTATTCCTTGCACTAATATTCCCCTTTTACATGTGTTCCTCAACATGCATCCCTAGATGCAACTAAATTTTAATAAACATAATGATTACAAACCCAAATAAATACAAACTATTTATAATACCATTATATTTTCTCCTTACATATTAGAATGGATTCCTCCATCTCTTCCAGCATGAAATAGGACCCTTTCCTTACTTGAAGATGATAGTGAAATATCACCTCCTTATAATACCATTCAAGCTTCTTATACAAAATATTATTTTTAATTAAATGTATTTATGGTGGAAAATATTTTCTATTATCCATTATATTATCTCCAAAATATTTTATCCAAATAGGTATGTTCAATGAGGATACTATCCAATGAGAAATCTCAACAACTTGTGTAGCATGTAATATTTCCCCATTTAGATATTTATTGTATAGCTTATCAATTAAAATCCCATAAATTTGATGTATTTGAGGTTTTTAATGAATTGGTGAGTTTAATATCATATTTGTTTCACTCTAAAATTGAAGCTTTATATCAACAAAATTGTCCCATAATTACTAGCTATCAAAATAGTCGTGTTGTGAGTGAAATTAATGATAAAAAACTATATTGAATAACCTAAAAATTAAAATAATATTTTTTTGATATAAATTAATGTATACCTAAAATAATAAAATATAAAAAAATCTTTGTAATTATAATTAATGTTGTACACTTCTATTATGTGCGACTATATTAAATAAGGCTTTAAATAAGCCTTTTACAAGATACCTTGCATGAAAAGTTACTTCAATAAAATCATAAAGTAAAAAAGAAATAAACAAATTAAATTATAAAATAATTAATTTATAATTATACTTATATAAATATAATCTAATAAAATTTAAAGTAACTAAATATAAACTCAAGATATAATTAAGAGTACCATTAACACTAACTCAAAGCATTTTGGTCATCATGCAAGAAACCACTATCATTTTACTACCAAAATATATAATTATACAAAAGCGGAATAAAAAATTACTTATAAAATATTAATTTATTTAAATAAACTTTAATTTAAATTAACTTTAAAATTACACACCACCACTTGGGAACTCATTTGAGTACTTAGACATTGAACTAGAGTTAACTGACAGCGCCAACTATTTTTTAAGAAACCATTAGAAAGTGTATAAAAGTAACTAAATAATTAATTAAGGTCATAAATTAATGAAATAAAATTCCAAAAGACCTAACAACAAAAATATACTAAGTCTAAAAATAGAACTCATGTTTCTATATTGGCATCATACCAACATTTCCCCTTTAATGCAAAGAGGTAAAATACCTATCATCTCCTTGAGTCTTCCATGAATATGTTTTATCAATATCAAAAAATTTACTTATGTGAAATATATTACATGGATGCATATTTATATTTAGTATATAATAATTAAATTTTAGCCTATTTATTTGAATACCAAGAAACCAACCCACTTCTCAATGTCAAGCAAAACCTAAAATAATTAAATTTAGTGGTGAATTTTCATTAATTCAAATATTTCAATTTAATAAATTTACATTTGGTGATTTTTTTGAGTAGTTAATAACACAAAAACACACAAATGTTTTGGATGTAAGTTAATTTTTAGGTTCATCTTGCCTACTTTTTTAAATTAATTACATTATTATAAATGTATTTCATTTGTACCTTAAAATATAATCTAGGTGCATTATCTATTGTGGGAAGTCATTGTGTGCATCAAATAGATAAAATAGATAGGTTTTGGAGTAAAATAAAAAATGAATAAATTTTTTCCCTAACCAAAATCTAATTGCATATTTGGATTCCTATTGAAAATTGATGCATTTAAAAAAAAACATCTCAATCTGAGTTTGTATACAAAAGTTATGGCCTCTATAAGTTTGCAGAAGCTACATTGGATACACATGTGGATAGATACATATGTAGATGGATAAGTAGGTAGTAATATACATATGCAATAGGCCATTTATGTATCTAAGGTATTTTTCCATACTTTATATGTTATAGATTTTATATAGGACTCAGATTGAGATGATTTTTTTAAATTGCATGTCTTTAAAATGAATAAAAATATGCAATTATATTTAGGTTTAGAAATTTTTTTGATGGAGATAAAATGTTTTCTTGTGAAATTGATACACTTTCATGTGTAGTTGACACATCTACACGTGTAATTGACATATCTATAAATCAGTTATTTATATGTATAACATTCATCCAAGTGACATGCCATCATGATTGATTCAACCCATTCCAATTTTTTATTAACCAAAATAATTATATACCTTATTAATTTATTCACATTAATTTTAAATTATATTCACCTAAAAAAACCCAAGTTCATTTTTTTATTGACCAATATAATTTTCTCAGCATCCTCTCATCAATAGATCCTCCCCAATATGAATCTATGTATCCAATGAGACATAAATACCTTTATAGTATGAAATTAATACCATGATTATAAGTAAAATGTACATATCTAAAAATCATATTTATTTTTTATAAAATCTTGAACAATGTTTTGCCCATAATTTTAGAAACTAGTGAAACGCCATAACTAATATCAGGTCTTGTCATAGTCATATACATCAAAACTCCCATCATGATTTTGAAATTATTATCATATATTTTAAGGAATTAAATCCTCTCTAAATATTTTATCTACTTTCAATTTGAGTATATGTAGGCTTTTAATCTTGAATATTGTACTTGTTTATCATGCCCTAAGCATACTTGGCTTGATAAATGAATGCTTCCTATTTCTTATGATCAAATCCCATGACAATAAATAACTTCATAAGTAAAATTTATATCATGTCAAATTTTAATTTCATATCTTACTTTAGTATATTGAACATATCCTTAAATATACTTGTAAAAATCAAATCATCTATATAGAGACAAACATATATAACATTAGAACTAGATGATTGTATGTAAAGAGTTGGTTCATTTTGACTTATTAAAAATATTTCATCAAATAAATAGATAAAAATTATTTATTAAAAATATATTTGATATTTATTCCACCTATAAATATCCTTATTAAACTTATATACCCAAAATTCTTTACCCTTTACATTAAAACCTTGTGATAGCCCCACACATACTTATTCAATCACTCCATTTATAAATGCAATTTTAATGTCCATTTGATATATTTTTCATCTTTATAAGTAGATAAATAAATAATTAGTATTATAATATCTATAATATCTTAATTATCCACATGAGCATATGTTTCCTCATAGTCAACCCCATATGTTTGTGCAAACCCTTTTATGACTAGTCTAGTTTTAAGCTTGTCAATTGTATCATTAATTCTAACTTTGGTCATGTAGACACACTTTTTAATAATTAAATATTTATTTAATTTATATTTATCTAATTTACATGTATAATTTCTCTTAATTTAATCCTTTTCTAATTTTATAGCATCAACCAGTTTTTCTTTTTTGAATACCTTCGAAATATGCTATTATAATACATTAAACAAACTGAATTAGTTCAAATTTCTATACTTTTTTAGATCACATAATAAAAAATAAGGAAAAAAACCTACATGATCTTACCATACATTTCAAGATTAATTTTATGGAACTCCTGAGAACATCACCATATCATAAAAAAAATCATTCAAAAATTTCAAGACATAGAGGTATCCCCATCTAGAGAACCTAAAATATATTCTCAACATTTTGAAAGCCGCACACATATGAAAGTACATACCATTGAAATCATATTTCATCCTAAACCTTCTAAGAAAACCTCCATATTTTTTTTAGGTTGATATGATCAATGATGAATTAATTTTTCAAGTTAATGACCCTTCTCTCTTTATTATAATCATAATCAATGATGTCAAATTTTGGTGAATGAAGGTCTGGGTACTAGTGTTACCTCCCATTATCTAATCCAAAAAATAGGAATTTATAAATATGAACTTAATAAAATTATACTTACATGTTATTTATTTTATAAGACTACCCAAAATCCTCTCAGTTGCATGTGGCTCCCCCTTACTATTCAACATAAACCAATACACACCAAGATTGTGGTATTATATATTCCACTATATTATAATTTCATTTTAAGAGATCCTTTGACTCACAACCTAAGGGATATCACTTATTTAGGTAACTAATGCAAAAATTTAAATCATGATGGTAAACTTTACTAACATTAATCTCGTTCCAACCTATGGATTCTCAAATTTCCTAACCTTAAGTAAAAATATTGTGTAATGATTATTCCTTGCATTAATAGTCCCATTTTACATGTGTTCCTCAGCATGAAAAACTATATGTTACTCACTCTTACTGATTATAATGATGAAAAACCCAAATAAATACAAACTATCGATAATACCACTATATTTTCTCCTTACATATGGGAATGGATTCCTCCATATCTTCCACCATGAAATAAGGCCCTTTCCTTGCTTGAAGATGATAGTGAAATCCAACCTCCTTGTAATTCTATTAAATACTTCTATACAAAATATTATTTTTAATTTAATTAATTTATGGTGGTGAATATTTTCCAATATCCCTTACTATTGTCTCAAAACTATTTTATCCAAATAGGTATGTTCATTGAGGATATGATTCAATGAGAAATCTCAACAACTTGTCCAAGATGTAATATTTCACCATCATAGATGTTTATTGTATATATTCTCAAGCCTAATCCCATAAATTATATGTATTTTAGGTTTTTAATGATTTTTTGGGGTGAAAATAAGATTTGTTTCACTTTAAATTGAAGATATGTATCAACAAAATTGTCCCATAATTACTAGTTATCAAACTAGTTATGTTTTGAATGAAATTATTGATCAAAAACTGTATTGAATATCTTAAAACTTGAAAGGATATGTTTTTTGGTCTAAATTATTTTATACCTAAAATAATTTCATGGATTAAAAATTTAAAAATATTTTTATTTAGAGTTAATGCACCACACTTCCATTGTGTGCAACTATATTAAATAAGGCTTAAAATAAGCCTTTTAAAAGATAACTCAAATGAAAAGTTATTTCAATAAAATCATATAGTAAAAAATAAATAAATAAACTAACTTGTAAATTAATTAATATATAATTAATATTATAAAAATATACTCTAATAAAATGTAAATTATCTAAGTATAAACTCAAGACACAAAAAAGAGTACCACTAACACTAACTAAAAGCATTTTGGTCATCATACAAGAAACCACTATTATTTAACTACCAAAATCCATAATTATACAAAAGTGGAATATAAAATTCCTTATAAAATATTAGTTTATTTAAATACACTTTAATTTCACTTAAATAACTCTAAAATTACACCCCACCACTTGGGAACTCATTTGAGTACTCAAATAGTGAACTAGAGTTAATTTGCAGTTATAATTATTTTTTAAAAATCCATTGGAAAGTGTTTAAAATTAACTAAATAATTATTTAAGGTCATAAATATATTAAAAAAACTTCCAAAAAATCTAACAACAAAAATATACTATGTCTAAAAATAGAACTCATGTGGCCATATTGGCATCATACCAACATTCCCCTTTTAATGCAAAGAGGTGAGATGCCATCATCTCCTTGAGTATTCTATGAATATACTTTTATCAATATCAAATATATCACTTATGTGAAATATAGTGCATGTATGTCTATTTAAATTCACTAGATAATAATTTAATTTTATCCTATTTCTTTGAAAACCAAGAAACCAACCCACTTCTCAATGTCAAGCAATAACCTAAAGTTGACTCCCTATTAAGGAAAAATTTAGTGGTGAATTCTCATTAATTTATGAATATTAAAATTTAATAAATTGACATTTGGTTATTTTTTTTAGTATTCAATAGCATGAAAATGCCTAAATATTTTGGATGAAAGTTAATTTTTATGTTCATCTTGCCTACTTTTTAAAATCAATTGCATTATTACAAATGTATTTCATTCATACCTCAAAAGTCAATCTAGGAAAATTATCCATTATGGGAAGTAATTATGTGGATAAAAGAGATAAAATAGATAGGTTCTAAATTAAATAAGAAAAGGGCATAAAACAATTCCCTAAAGCAAAATCGGATTGCATATTTGAATTCCTCTCTAAAATTTATGCAATTTTAAAAAATCTCAATATAAGTCTATATGCAAAAATTTTGGCCTCTATAAGTTTGAATAACTTAAATTGGATACACATATAGATAGATACATATGAATATGGATATGCATCTAGTTGTCTGCATATGTAGCTGACCAACTATATATCTCATTTAATTTTTTCATATTTTAGAGGCTATAACTTTTTCATAAGACTCAAATTGAGATGATTTATTTAAATTGCATAAATATTAAAAATGAAAAAAAATTCAAATATATTTAGTTTTATGTATTTTTTTAATGCAAACAACATGTCTTCATGTGTAATCAACCCACTTGCATGTGCAGCTAATATGTCTACATGTGTAATCGACCCACCTACAAATCAATTTTTTATTATAGAACATTCGTCTAAGTGTCATGCCACCATCCTTGATTCAAAAAATTTCAATGTTTAATTTATCTAAATAATTATCCACATTATAAATTTATTCACCACAATTTTAAATTAGATTCACCTAGAAAATCCCAAATTTCATTTTTTTATTGGCCACTAAAATTTTCGCTACTTATTATCATCAAGAGATCCTTCCCTATCTAAATTTGTATATACAATGAGACATAAATACTTTTATATTATGGAATTAAAACCATGATTATAATTACCTTTTATATATACAAAAATTATCTTTATTGCTTTTAAATGCTTGAGCAGTGGTTTGCCCATAATTCTAGAAACTAGTAAAACACCATAACTAATATCAAGTCTTGTCATAGTGAAATAAATCAAACCTCCAACCATTATTATAAAAGTATGATAATAATTTTAATTAAATACATCCTCCCTCAATTTTATGTCTAATTTTAATTAGAGTTTTTTTAGGTTTTGACTCTTGAATATTGTATTTCTTTAGCATGTCTTGAGTATACTTGGATTGACAAATGAATGCTTCCTATTTCTTATGATAAAATTTCATGCCAATAAATATATTAATAATTAAAATTTAATTCATCCCAAAATATAATTTCATATCTTCCTTTAATCTATTAAACATCTTCTTATAGCTACTTGTAAAGATCAAATCATCTACATAGAGAAAAATGTATAAAACATTAGAACTAGATGCTTTTATGTAAAGAATTGATTCATTTTGACTTATTAAAAATATTTAAATTAAATAGACAGATAAAAATTAATTATTAAAAACATCTTGGATCTTTATTCAACCCATAAATATCTGTATTTATCTTATATACCTAAAATTCGTTACCCTTTACTTTAAAACCTTGTGATTGCCCCACATATACTTCTTATTCAATCATTTCATTTAGAAATAAACTTTTAACATCCATTTCATAGATTTTCCATATTTATGATTAGATACATAAATTATTATTATTATTATTATATCTTTATTATCCACATTATCATTGGTTTTCTCATAGTTAACCCCATATGTTTATTCAAACACTTTTGCAACTAGTCTATATTTAAGTGTCTCAATTATACCATCAATTTTAAAAAAATTCATGTAGAACCACTTTGTAACAATGACATATTTATTTAATTTATGTTGAAATAAATTCCATGTATAATTCATCTCAATTTAATCCATGTCTAATTTTATAGCATCAACCAATTATTTATTTTGAATAGCTTTTACATATGCTATTGTAATACATTAAACAAACTGAATTAGTTCAAATTTATATACTTTTTTGGATCACATAATAAAAAGTAAGGAAAAAAGTAAATGACATTAGAATACATTTCAAGATTAATTTAATGTAACTCATGATAATATCACCATATCATCAAAAAATTATCATGCAAAAAATTCAAAACATATAGGTATCCCCATCCAAAGAACCTAAACCATATTCTCAACATTATGAAAGCCCACACCTATAAAAGTGTATACCATTGAAATCACATCTCATCCTCCACCTTATTAAAAACCCTCCATATATTTTTTTTAAATAATACATGATCAATGATGAAGTAATTTTTCAAGTTCATGACCCATCTCTCTTTATTATAGCCATAATCAATAATGTCAAAATAAATAATGTTCTGGTGGATGAAGTTTTGGGTACTAGTGTTACCTACCATTGGTTAATCAAATAACTAGGAATTTAAAAATATGACCTTAATAAAATTATAATCACACGTTAGGTATTTTATAACACTACCTAAAATCCTCTTAGTTGCACTTGTATCCACCTTATTGTTCAACATAAACCAATATGCACCAAGCTTATGGTATTATATATTCCAATATATTATAAATCTCACTTTAAGCCATCCTTGGACTTTCCATATGAAGGATATCACTTATTTAGGTAAACAATGTAAAAATTTAAATCATGATGGTAACATTTACAAACATGAAATTGATCCCAACCCATGGATTATAAAAATTCCTAACCTTAAATCTCAATAATGTGTAATGGCTATTCCTTGCATTAATAGTCTACTTTCACATGTGTTCCTCAACATGCCTACCTATATATAACTCACTCTTACTTAATATAATGATGAAAAACCCAAATAAATACAGACTATCTATGATATCACTGTATTTGCTCATTGCATATTGGAATGCATTCCTCCATCTCTTCTAACAATAAAATAGGACCCTTTCCTTGTTTGAAGATGATAGTGAAATCCCACCTTGTAATTCCATCAAAGCTTCTTATAAAAAAGATTATTTTTAATTGAATTTATTTATGGTGGCCAATATTTTCCAATATCCCTTAATATTGTCTCCAAAATATGTTATCTAAATAGGTATGTTCAATGAGGATACTATCCAGTGACAAATCTCAATAACTTGTGCAACATGTAATATTTCCCAATCTTAGATGTTAATTATATAGCTTCTAAATCCCAATCCCATAACCTAGATGTATTTAATGTTTTTAATGAATTAGTGGGGTAAAAATAAGCTTTGTTTCATTATAAAATTGAATCTATGTATCAACAAAACTGTCTCATAATTACTAGTTATCAAACTAATTATGTTATGAGGGAAATATTGATCAAAAGGTGTATTGAATAGCTTCAAACTTGAAAGGATATTTTTTATGTTATAAATTAATATATACCTGAAATAATATCATATATAAAACATTAAAAAAAATCTTCTCAATTATTATTAATTTACCACACTTATATTGTGTGAAACTATATTAAATAAGCCTTTTCCAAGATAACTTGCATACAATTTTATTTCAATAAAATAATAAATTAAAAATAAAATAAATTTTAAAATAATTAATATATAATTATAAATATAAAATAGAATCTAATAAAATGTAAATTAAATAAATATAAACTCAACATATAATTAAGAGTACCACTAACACTAACTGAAAACATTTTAGTCATCATGCAAGAAATCACTATCAGTTCACTACCAAAGGATATAATTATATAAAATTGGTATTTAAAATTAATGATAAAATATTAATTTATTTAAATATAATTTAATTTCACTTAGATAACTCTAAAATTTCACCCCACCACTTGATAACTCATTTGAGTACTCAAATAATTAACTAGAGTTAACTGCTAGTTCCAACTATTTTTTAAGAAACTATTGGAGAGTTTATAAAAGTAAATAAATAATTAATTAAGGTAATAAATAAATTAAATAAACTTTAAAAATAAATAAAAACCAAAATAGACTAAGTCTACAAATAGAACTCATGTGTCCATATTAGCATCATACCAACATTCACCTTTTAATGCAAAGAGGTGAGATGCCTATCAGATCCTTGAGTCTTCCATGAATATGCTTTATCAATATCAACCATATTACTTATGTGAAAGATATTAAATGGATGTATATTTAGATTCAATAGAGAATAATGCAATTTTAACCTATTTCTTTAAATACCAAGAAACCAACCCACTTCTTAATGTCAAGCAGTAACCTAAAGTTGACTCCCTATCAAGGAAAAATTTAGTGGTGAATTTTAATTAATTCATGAATATTCCAATTTAATAAATTTAAATTTGGTGAATTTTTGGAGTATTAAATATCATGAAAATGCCTAAATGTTTTGGATGTAAGTTAATTTTTAGGTTAATCTTGACCTTTTTTAAATCAATTGCATTATTATAAATGTATTTCATTCATACCTCAAAAGTCAATATATGCACATTATCCATTGTGGGAAGTTATTTTGTGCATAAAAGAGCTAAAACATATAGGTTATGGGGTAAATGAAAAAATGGCATAAAATTTTTCCCTAAACCAAAATATGATTGCATATTTGGATTCCTCTCAAAAAATTAAGTAATTTAAAAAAAAAACATCTCAATCTAAGTTTGTATGCAAAATTTATGGCCTATAGAAGTTATAATAACTTACATTGGATACACATATGGATAGAGACATATGGATACAAATATGTATCCAATTGACTACATATGCAGTTAGCCATCTCCATATCCAATGTAAAAAAATTTATATTTTAGAGGCTATAAATTTTGGATAGGAATTGGATTGAGATGATTATTTTATTGTATAAATCTTAAAAAGTAATATAAATATGAAATTATTTTAATGTTTATGTAATTTTTTTATGCAAAAAACATTTATATATGTGCAGTTGACCCACCTACATGTGCAGCTATCAGATCTACACATGTAATCGACCCATCTACAAATAATTTTTTTATATGTAGAACATTCATCCAAGGGCCATTCCAACATCTTTGATTCACCCTATTATGATTTTTTATTCACCTACATAATTATCCACCTTATAAATTGATTCATCATAATTTTGAATTAGATTCACCTTAAAAACCCCAAGTTCTTTTTTTATTGGCCACTAAAAATTTCCCTACTTTATGTCATCAAGAGATCCTCCTCAATATAAATATATGTATATAATGATACACAAATATATTTATAATATGAAATTCATAAAATTATTATAATTAAATATTACATATTTGAAAATTATATTTATTACTTGTAAATGTTTTAGTGATGGTTTGTCCATAATTTTAGAAACTTTTGAAACCCCAAAACTAATATCAAGTCTTGCCATAGTGAGATACATCAAACCTCCCACCATGATTATAAAATTGTTATAATAAATTAAATGAATTAAATCTTCCTTAAATATATTTTTTTACTTTCAATTGGAGTGTCTGTAGGCTTCAAATCTTGAACATTGTACTTCTTTAGCATGTCCTGAGCATACCTGGCTTGACAAATGAATGCTTTGTATTTATTATGATCAAATTTCTTGATAATAAATAGCTTAATATGTAAAATTTCAGTCATATAAATCTATAAATTCATATATTCCTTTAATATATTAAACATATTCATAGAGCTACTTGTAAAGATCAAATCATCTATATAGAGACAAACATATAAAACATTAGAACTAGATGCTTGTATGTAAATAGTTGGTTCATTTTAACTTATTAAAAATCCTTGATTTAATAACAAGATAAAAATTCTTTATTAAAAATATATTTTATGTTGATTCAACCTATAAAAATCCTTATTTGACTTAAATATCCAAAATTATTTACCCTTTACTTTTAAACCTTGTGATTGCCCCACATATACTTATTATTCTATCACTCCATTTAGAAATGCACTTTTAACATCCATTTGATATATTTTAAATATTTATGATTATATAAATAAATAATTAGTATTATAATATATTAATTAGCCACATGATCATGGTGTTCCTCATAGTCAATGCCATATGTTTGTGCAAACCCTTTTTCAACTAGTCTAATTTTTAGCTTGTCAATTATACCATCAATTTTAACCTTAGTCATCTAGACCCAATTTATAATGATGACAAATTTATTTAATTTATTTTGAAGTAAATTCCATGTATAAATACTCTCAATTTAATCCATGTCAAATTTTATAGCATCAACTAGTTGTTTCTTTTGAATAGCTTCGACATAGCTTATGGGTTCACTAGTCATACATGAAAATAAAAACATAATATTTTCATCATAAGCATAATAAAATAAGTTACTTTATTAATGTTTTATAATTTTTATTCATAATAATAATTAATCTAACATATTATTTTATAAATAAGGATTCAACAAATGCATGTTCTTTTTTAGTGTTGATGTAGATGGATAACTAGTCTCTTGGAAAGATCTAATATTGTTTCCTTTTGAACTACAAACCTATGTAGTAATTTTAAAGGCCTCAAAATAAAATTCAACAGGTTTAATAATTAAATTATTAATTCATTATCTACATTATTATAATATACATACACATAATTTTAAAAAAATACAATCCCTAGAAATAATTATGGATTTACTAGTAGGATTATAAAACTTGTATGTTTTAATTTCATCACTATATCCTATGAAATTATAATCAACACTCTTAAGATAAATTATATAACCATTAAATACTATTTTTTAATTATAATGTTACAATTTATTTAAAATTAGATGAACATTCCATCTCCAAATTGCTCTTGGATTTTGAAGAAATCATCTAACTTGTTGAAATAATCTTTATGACTTGTCACCTGATTTGAGTAACATAAATCAAGATATAAAAAATTATTTTATTATTATATTAAAAAATAATTGGAATTAATAATTTTATCCCAATTTAAAATCACATTTTCATATTTAAATTATTTCTCTTCCCTTTCTTTATTGGCATGATTCTTAGTTGTTAGTATCCCACAATCATTTATCATGTGTTTTGGTTTTTTACACTAATGATAAGTAAAGTATTTATTAATAATAATATTTTTACCAAAACTTTAACCACATAAGAGGTTGTTCAATCCTTTTTTATATTTTTTAAACATGTGAACACTTATAGGTGTGTGGGTGTACCTATGGTGGAAGTGAGCCTCTATATTTAAGGGCTAACTCCCTAAATATATCTTGAAGTAATTTCACCTATGATAACTATTTTATTGTGGAGGGAAAGGGATATGAGTTAATTAAATAGACCTATTATAAAATTGTGATACCTTCCAAATGACCATTTTACTTATTTCAGAAAGAAACAATGCCTACAACACTAGCTTAAGAGTCCTAGAATGCACTAGCATTAGTTTTTCAATATGAAGGTGAGATGCATAAAGACTATCCAAGGTAAGTAGAACCATAGATAATTTATAAATAATAAGGCTAATTACACACTTAATATATATTCACACACCTGACTACACTTCATATGACTTGTTAAGCTGAAATCACTTGCATCAAACATGGAAAGACTAAGATAAAGCAACGATGGATTGATATCACTTAGCTATTCACTATACATCTCTTCACACACTTTAAAAATATTAGATATGAACTCAAAAAATATTTAATTTATTTTTTTAAGGCAAAGAATAATCTCAAAACTAGTAGGGCTTTATCATACATGGTGTGGTGTTAGATTACAAAGGCCAAAATGGTAGATACTTATATAATTTAAAAGAGAGGAGAAAAAATGAAGCTCAAAGGTCACTATAACACATGTAAAACTAATAATAGGAGTTATACATGTAGGAGGATTAATTTATAAATATATGATGCAAGGTATAATGGGACAAATGGCTCTCAAATCATAAAACTCCTCAAATTTGGCATAGAACTCCTTTCACTATGTACAAGAAATTACCTTTCATCATGGATCATCTCTTGAGAATTTGAAATTGAAATGGAGAGAGTTGACACATGTTATGATAGTCATAAGGTGTTATCCTAGCTTCTAGTTGTCTTTTAGACACCTTTAATTTCCATCTATAGTCATTCATTTGTCTCCTAGATCTCATTCTTCACATTTAGTTGTCACTATTCATCTCTAATTTCAATTGAGATTTAATGGTAGCACATGAGTCTGAGGTGTTTGATTTATTAAAAAATCCTTTGATCCTACATGGATATTAATGTGGAATTCCCTTTCCATTTTTCTCACTCAATTTTAAAATATGTTTATCATCATTTGGGCATGTGGCTTCATTTTGTGTACCCTAAAATTTGATCAAATTCATTCTATCAATTTCTATGGGAATATCTTTGATTTTAATTTTTACGTCAGATATTGATAATTTATTTGTGCTTCATATATTTAGACACTTGTTTCCACCATGGTATTTCTATGGATCTTATTACTTCGCCATTTGATTCATGTACTTGTGCCACTTGGCAGTCTTACATTCAATTTGATCTCCTTGACCTTTGACTTAATGCACACCATTGGATATTATCTACATGAATTAACATTTTATATTGATATTAGCTTGATTGACCATCATTTCACCACTTGGAATCTTTGCATTCAAGCTCAAGATCCTTTGACTCTTTGACTCAATGTGCACCATTGGATCTTATCTATATGATTCAACATGCTCCATTAGATCTAGGTCCTAGTCTTTAAATGTAGATTGTTGATCTTATCTACATGACTCAATGTGTGTCATTGATTCTTTATCTAGTCACTTTTTGACCTTGTGATCACCATTGATCTACTTTTACACAATCAAATGTGCACCATTAGATCTGCTAGACCCACTGACATCACCATCACTCATGGACTGTTAGATCTGATATGAACACTCAAGATCTTGCCATTTTTCAGCCCTACATTAAAAATTATGAATATTTAAATCCAAATGGCTATTTCATGAGGCTTGAAATTGACTCCCTGTGTATGTCTATCTCTTCTAGTTCAAATTAAAAAGCTTATATCTTGAGATAGTAAGATCATCAAGACATGAAATTTATAGAGTATGATCTTGGAACCAAAAGAATCATGTACATGTAGTCATTTTGTCCTAAATTTGTTTTAAGAATGCTTCTAAAATTCATAATCAAATTGATATATTCATTTCTACATGATGTGCGATGATGGGCTACTTCTTTTCTAAACAAGATATTCTAACCATGAATTGATCAAATCTAGGTGATTGATTTTATTTAACATGATGACCTTCCCATATCACCTATATGTTTCTATTCATGGAGGATGATAATACATACATGAGACAACTATTAGAGTCCATCCTTATCATTTGAAGGGATATTTCTCACTTAGCTGACTATGCATGGAAATGTAGGAAATGAGTTCTTATCCTACCAATGATTTAATGAATCACTGAGACTTTTTTAAACCTATGTCATGTCTCTAATTTCTTGAACACTATGAAAACCCATCACTTTCATAGATGACTCTAAAATGACCCCTAAGACATCAAATGGCACATGTACTAAACTAGACTATGACCAAAGCTAGAATGGCATATAAAATGACATTAAATGAACTATAACACACCTTATAACATTTTAATAATCCCTTATATAAATTTTGACTATAGGGGGTTAACCCATTTTGACTTGTGGTAAAAATTCTCAACATTCTTGGTGATTTCTTAAGAGTGGTATGTTTGGTATACCATGACCAGTTACCTAATCCTATCCATTGGGATATGGAGTCACATGTACCTAGGTTTGACACATAAATTTCCTTTGAAAACACACCAATTAACAAAAAATAAAAATATCAAGACACAAAGCAAAAACCCACATGTGTTCAACTAGAACACTTAGGGAACATAACACACACAACTAAAATAAAACACACACCTAACTTACTATTTACAAAACTGATCTTTACTCCTCAATAGAATGGTTTTAAATGTATCCCATTCATATGGATTGGTATATATTCTCCATTCTTCCTTTCTAATTGGAAATATTTATTTGATTACACTTGATGATGACATATGATCCAGTCCATAGGGTGTCAAATTTTGTATGCCTCCCTATTTTGTATCTATCTTCATACCACTTCAATACTATGTCACCTTCTTTAAATTGTATTTGATTTATCATATTTTTGAAATACCTCTTCATTAATACTTGGTAATATACCATAGCTTGATGAGCCTTGTCTCTAGTATCTTGTATCTCCATTAATTCTATTAATCTCACCTCCATTGGAGTGTTTTCAAGAAACTATAATTGATGTGACAAATATAAGGTAGGTATCTCTTGAGAGATAGAAAAACTAGCCTATCTTCCATAGATAATAACAAAAGGAGAATTCCCTAATGACCTATTAGTATTTATCCTATCATCCCATAGGGTTATCTTCAATTTGGTGTGACAAGCCCTCTAGTTATGTTCCAAGGTTATCTTGATGATTCTGATTAGATTCTTGTTAGTAGATTCAACTAAACCATTACCTTGAGAGTGATAGTTAGATGAAGTACTCAAGAATATGCCATTACTATTTTCCCAATCAATAGTCTTATCACCCATAAAAGTAAAATCATTATTTGAAATAATAGTAGGTGTGCCAAACCTTGTTATGATGCTCTCATAAAATTCCAAGAGAGCATTCTAATTATCTTACTTAAATTATACTACCTCAACCCAATTTATAAAGTAATTATTTTCTATAATTATTCATTTATTACTATCACTTGATGGGTGGTTTATCATACCAATGAAATCAAGACATAATTTCATGAAAGGTTGATCCATTTGGATAGGATTCAAAGGAAAAGTTGTAATCTTATATTTTCCATTAAATAAATAACATTGTACACACCTTCTCACCCAAGAATGGTATTCCTTGAAGAGGCTAGGCCAATAATATTTTACCCTCATGATCTTGATAGCTATGGTTCTTGGGGAAAAATGATCTCTTGATGTTCCATTATGGAACTTCTCAAGCAACACTTCAAATTGGTCATTATCAATGCACCTCAATAATATACCATTATTATCTCTTCTAAAAATTGTATCATATACAAGGAAAAGGGGAATATCTTGAAATATAAAATATCTCCTTTAATATATACTCATATCATTAGGATAATCACCACTTTGAATAAATATGATCACATCTTATGTCCATCTCTATATATGCAAGGAATCAAATGGTTGGGGGCAATCATGATTGATTAAAATCTCTTATTTTTACTCTTGAAGATCTAAATATATATGTTCATAAATGCTCTTACTTCTTATTAACTTATTTACTTTGATATCAACATCATATTCCATTACCATAGTGATCCACCATGCTCTCTTCTCACTAAGGTCTTTTCTCAAAAGAAACTCCTTGGTACTAGGATGAGAGATCATAACATGAATTTTATTGTTTGAAACCATATGAACAAAATTATTTAGTCCTCTTACAACATCAAGCACTAGCTTCCCAACAAAGTTATACTAGATTTTATAATCTTCAAAACCTTGATTAAAGAATGCAATTGGCTTCTCCACACCCTCATCATTCTTTTGCACTAACATAGATGAGATAGTGTCAAGGTTAGAAAATGAATAAAACATGAAGTATTTATAAAAAATAGGTTTAAAAAGACTAAAATCTTATGTAATTACTTACTTAATGGCTTCAAAACTATTATTACCTTCCTTATTCCAAGAGAAGACCTAATTCTTTTTAGTATGGTTGTGATAGGTTTCACCAAATATGCAAAACCAGATATGAATCTCCTCATAAAATTTATCTTACCTAAGAAAATTTGGAGACCTTTATTATGTAAGGGTAATGATAAGCCTAAAATATCCTCTATCCTTTTAGGATCAATATCCAAACCATTTTTGAAAATAATTTATCCTAAGAGCTTACCTTCATGGATAGTAAAGATGCATTTTTTGGATTAAGAGATACTCCATACTACCTACATATTTCAAAAACTTCTGTCAATTGTTTCATATGTTCGTAGAATCCTTAGAAAACATAGTTATATCATCTAGATAAACCAACAACATCTCACTAATTAAACCTTTGAAGGCCATGTCAATTTCTCCTTGAAAGGTAGCACCAACATTTGACAAACTAAATGTCATCTTTCTATAAGAAAAATTCACCCATTTGGTATTGAATTTTGTCTTAAAATAATCATACTCATTAAAAATAATTTGATTATAGCTTGAATATCCATCTAAGAGAGAAAAAAGTCGAGATCCTAAAATAGATTAAAAAATATATTCCATTGAAGGTAAAAGATAGTGATATTTGAGTGATACCATATTAAGATATCTTAAGTCCACACAAAGTATTATCTACCCATTATTATTTATAATAGGCACAAGGTTAGTTACCCATGTCTAATTATTGATAGGAAAGATTATTTTAGAGATCTAACCTCATAAGTTGCTCAACTTTGGGATTGATGGATCTTTGTTTATGTCTAACTAATTTAACTCTAGGTTCCAATTCAATGGTATGGTGTTCTAGGATTGGATAAAATCCTTTGATACTCTTATATTCCAAATAAAATATATCATGAAAATATTTACACAACTCAAGGAATGCTTATTTCTCTAATGTAAAACATACCTTGCCTAGTTTGAAGAGTCTAGCTTTGAAGATCAAGACTCTTTCATAGTTATCCTCTTTTGTAGACATACTCACTTTTTCCTTCATCTTTTGACCATTCTCATTGAAGATAATTTATAAGGTCAATAGGCCTTTATGTATCATATTTTTCTTTACCTATACAATTTGATCACCAAACTATTCTTAGAGTCTCCTTTGATTCCTAGAAGAAAACTTGATCTCATTTTACAAAAAGCATGAAATGTTTTTGTCACTATCAAACACTTGCCAAGACACTTCATTATTAGGTATATAAGGTATGATAATTATCTTAATGTGAAATTTCATCCCCTCTTCTTTTATGGAAACTGGAGTATCAAATTGAGCTCCTATGGTAACTAGTTTATCAACATGATTATTTTGATCCCTTTAGACTCATTATATGTTAAATGCATTGAATTATTCAAGAAAATCCCATACCCTATACTTATATGAATTAACTAAAGGGTTATTGGTATCAATCACATTCTTGACCTCATGAACAACCAATTTAATAACTACATATACTTTCAAGTTCTTGATTCACTTTTTCTTTGCCCATTTAAGGCCATGAATTAAAACTTCATACTCAACCACATTACAATTAAAACTAAAATGGAATATATATGAAGCATAATAAAGTTGTTTATATGGGGAGACAAACATAACACCATATATTTCACCAACTTTACTTCTTGAAACATCAAAAAACATCTTCCACATCTCATCATCTTCACCTTCTTCTTTGGTAAGTAAAGGTGTTGGTATTCCTTCATCATGTATACAATATACTCCTAGATCAGTTTCCTTCATAAAGGCATAAGGATCATGATCATAAGTATTGGTACCATATTCATCAAGGAAAAAATAATAATTGACTTAAATCTTGGAAAAAGCAACATCATCTATAATATAATCATTCTCTTCATGGACAACACAATTCAAATTAGAACTTATCTCAATGTAGGGCTCAATATGAAACCTTATAAGAGGTTGAGTCCTTATGGTCACCTTGGTTCCATATCTTATTTTAAAGGATAATAAATACCAATAATCTTAGAGATATCCAACTATCTTGGCTATAACTTCCCTTGATAGGCAGGTTGCAAAGTGGGTTGGGACGTTAACAACATCTATATCTTGAAGGATAGGAAAACTAGGACAATCATGAAAGAAAACTTTTGAGTTTTTTTATAATTCCTACTATCTTGGAAGGTGTACCAACTATTTTTATAACTCATTTTCTTTAAGGATAATATTTTATTCCCACTTTATCAGTTACAACTTTAGGCATCACTAATTTAGAAGCTCCAGTATCAACTATGCAATTATTGACTAATTTATCACCCACTATGAGAGTGGGATAGAATGGTGGAGGTTTATCAACCATAGTAGATGGTTCAAAAATGGTATTCAGAGCATTTATTAGATCAAAATTACCATGAATGTGTTGAAATAAGAACATTAGTAGGGATAGTAGATAACAATTTTTGTAGGAGCTCTTTTTGACTAGGCATATGAAGAATAGCCCAAAGGGAAATGGATGTTTTAGAACTCTTAAATGAATCTAAAATGTTTAAATTATCCATACCTAATTTATATTATATTAGCAAAGGAAACAAAATTCTTGGAATCTGAAGAGTTAGAGTGCCTTGAATGATCCTTCCAACGTTCTAATTTGGAAGATGTACAGAGTTGTTTGAGGTTGCCACACCTACAACCATACATTAATACTTGGTATGAAGATTGAATGAGATTTTAGGCACATTAATATCACCACCTAAATCCTTTATCTTGGATCTATAATTGTATACAATAGAGGTTCTTTTATTAAACATAAAAGTGTCCTCAACTAGGAAGTTGGTGAAGATATCTCCTTGAGGCTATCCACCTTTACTTTTATACATCATGACTTCATCCTCAGTTAATAAGAGAGGATTAAATAATCCTTGGGTAATAATATCTTTCTATCCACATTTATTAGCATCCATGAATTGGCCTTATTGCTAATATTCTCCTTGTACCAAATTACTATGCACTAGTACCATTTTTCTTACATTGGTAGTAGAGTTAGGATTCTATGTGTTGGTAGGCCTATTAGGGTTAGGTTGACATTGACCTCTTCATCTTACATATTACTAAAAAAAAATTATTGATAAGGATATGAATTTTGATGGTCACCTTGTTGCATATTTCCTTTCCCAATATTAGCTTCCAACCATTGAATATATGCATCTTTGTCCATGGTGTTATCTACCTTCTTAGGAGTAGCCTTAGACTTAGTGTTAGATTTAGGAATTTGTGCCACATCTAGAGTATTATCAGAAGTATAAGACAATAGAGGTATAAACACCTTAAGAGGTAACCTTATAGGTTAAATGAGACCATTTTAATCTTTGATTTCAAGATCATATTCTTTAGGAAGAGTGGAACCACCCATGGATTGAATAATGATAGTAATTTTAGTACCAATGTCTCTCAATAATGTAGGTAACACAAAACTAGGAGGTGGCCTCATAGGAGGAGGTAATATATTCCAAGTTTTTTTTTAAAATATCATTAAAGTCATGCATTGTTTCTTTGGGCCTTATTTTGATCACATTGAGTTTATGTATGAGAGAGGCATGGTCACTTTCATTTCTAAATAGTGAGGTCAAAAACACTCCAAACTCATCCCATGATGCGATGCATCTACCTTATAGAGTCTTATAGAAATAAAGAGCCTTCCCTCTAAGGGACATGTCAAGGAGTCTAATGTCAATGTTTTATTTAGCGATGTTATAGAAGCTAAAAAAGTTGGATATATCTCTAATATGTTCATTAAGTGTAACATTACTCTTATCATTAAATAGGGGCACCCCTTTTTTAGCATTAAGAGGGATGACATCATATGCTTGAAGGTGAATTGGATTTTTAGTATTAAAGGTAGGGAAAGAATGAGATCTAGTCATTTATTCTTTAATATCTTCAATTTATTACACCTCTTCCTCTCTATCAATATCTACTAGTTCTCCAAAGGGTAGATTAGGCTAAGGATATTCAACTTTAAGGGGAAGTTTAGGCTAAATAGGTGGATTAATGGGGTTGAAAACTCTACTAGATGATGACCTAGTGAGAATCATGAATTATGAGATTAATTTTATAAAAAAACAATGTCCTTGAAAAATATATTACCTTGATGGATTGGCCAAATGCTAAGTAGCACACTAATTTATAGCTGATGTTATCAAGACTAGCATTTAACTTGATAAGTTATCTTGAAGACAATGGGTCTCACTGGGAGTGATAGAACTATTGTCACCAAATATTTTACCATAAAATAGTGTTTTCAATCCTCTTCCAAATTTTGGAAACATGGGAACACTTATAGGTATGTGGATGGACATATGGTGGAAATGAGCTTATAGATTTAAGGGCTAGCTCATTGAATGTGTCTTGAAGTACTTTCACCTATGCTATCTATTTGCTTGTGGGAGAAAATGGATATAAGTTTCATGAAATAAACCTATTCTAAAATTTTGATACACCAAGATGTATTCCACATGCCCATTATACTTCTTTCACAAAGAAACAATGCCTACAACACTAGCCTAAGGGTCCTAGAACACACTAACATTAGTGATTCAATATGAATGTGAGATGTGTGAATACTATTAAAGGTAATTAAAATCATAGATCAATTATATATATTAAGTCTAATTATATACTTAAGATAGATTCATACTCTTAACTACACTTCATATTACCTATTAGACTGAAACTACTTGCATCAAACATGGAAAGACTAAGAGAAAGCAAGGATAAATTGATATCACTTAGCTATTCACTATACATCTCTTCACACACTTTAAAAAGATAAGATATGAACTCAAAATATATTGCATTTTTTTTATAAGTTAAAGTGTAATGTCAAAACCAAAAGGGCTTTGCCATACATGGTGTGGTATTAGATTACAAAGGCCAAAATGGTAGCTACTTATAGAATTTTAGAGAGAAGAGAAAGAATGAATTTCAAAGGTCACTAGAACACATGTCTAGTCGATAAGAGTTACACATGTAGGAGCATGAATTAATAACTAGACCATGTAAGTTCTAAAAAGACAAATGGCTATCAAAACACAAAACTCTTGAAATGTGGCATATAACTCCTTTTACTATGTACAAGAAACTACCTTTCATCATGGATCATCTCTTGAGCATTTGATCCTGAATTGGAGAGAGTTGACACATATGCAATGATAGTCATAAGGTGTTCTCCTAGATATTAGCTATCTTTTAGACACCTATATTTTCCATCTATAGTCCTTCATTTATTTCCTAAACTTTGTTCTTCACATTTGGTAGTCACTATTCATCTTTAATTTTGATTGAGCTTTAATAGTGGCATATGAGTCTGAGGTATTTTCTTTTCCTTTGATCTTATATGGTTGTTGATGTGGCATTTCCTTTCCATGTTACTCACTCAATTTTAAAATATGTCTGTCATCATTTACACGTGGATTTATTTTGTATACCCTAAAATTTAGTCAAATTCATTCTATTGATTTCCATGGGAGTCTCCTAGATTCAAATTTAAACATCAACCATTGATAATTTATATATGATTCATATATTTAGATACTTATCACCACTAATTACTTTTATTGATCTTATTGTTAACCCATCTGGTTCATATGCTTATGCCACTTGGTAGTCTCACATTCAATCTGAGCCCCTTAACCTTTGATTCAAAATGCACCATTGGATATTATATACACAACTCAATATTTTTAATTCATATTATCTTGATTTAATGTCATTTAACCACTTGGAAACTTTTCATTTGAGCTCAAGATCCTTTGACTCTTTTTCTCAATGCACACCACTATATCTTATCTAAATACTTCAACGTGCTTCATTAGATTTGGGTCCTATTCTTTAAATGTGGATCATTGATATTATCCACATGAATCAATGTGTGTTATTTATCCTTGATCTAGTCACCTTTTGAATTTTTAACCCTATGCTCACCATTGATATGCTTTTGCATGATCAAATGTGCATCGTCAGATCTACCAGACCCACTAGCATCACCTTCATTCATGCAACATTAGATCTGATCAAAATACCTGATATATTGCCACTTTTCAACCCTAAATTAAACCTCAAGAAAATTTTAATCCAAATGGTTATTTCCTGAGGACTAAACATGACATCCCCACACACATCTATCTCTACTAGTTCAAATTTAAATACTTATATCTTGAGATAACAAGGCCATCAAGACATGAAATTTGTAGAGGATGATCTTGGTGAAAAAATCATCATGGCCATATATTCCTTTTAACCTAAATTTTTTTCTAATAATTCTTATAAAATGCATAAACAAAATTGATTTATTCATTTTTGCATGACATGAGATGATTGCCTAGTTCTTCTTCGAACAAACTCTTCTAACTATGAAGTGATCAAATCTAGGCGATTTATTTTCTTTAACATGATGACCTTCCCATAGTAACTATAAGTTTCCGTTCATATTATATTACTATTTATACATGGGATGGTTGTTACAGTCCATCCTTATCATTTGAAGGGCTATTAATCACTTAGCTAAAACTGCATTGAAATGTAAGAAATGATTGCTTGTCCTACCAATGCTTTAATGAATCTTTGATACTTGTGTAAACCTTCTTCATGTTTATAATTTTTTGAACACTATGAAAACCCATCACTTTCATATATGGCTATAAAATGACCCCTAAGATGTCAAATGACACAAGGACTAAACTAGACTATAACCAAAGCTAGAATGGCATATTAAATGACATCAAATGAACTATGACACACACTATGAAATTATAATAATACCCTACATAAGTTTTGACTATAGGGGGTTTACACATTTTGACTTGTGGTAAAAATGGTCAACAATTACATATAAAGTTTGGTTCATATTTTTAATTTTAATTTGATTTTTATAAACTCCCTTGATTTTAATTTTAATTTTTTTATTTGAAACCCTTTCCTTGGTTACATGTTCTTATTCTAGACCATGTTTTAGATCTCTTTCATATAATATCATCTTATCCTCATGAGTCAATAAAAAACCCACTAACTCATTAGCACTTATATTTTTTTTATGTATTTACACTCTTCAAGAGTTATCAGAATATGCATCCATATTTATGTTAAATATCTCAAAATATTTCTTACTATAACACTATCTTGTATAGTTCTCCATAAACAATCATTTTATATACTAAATAATTTACTCTTATGCAATAATCTCCTCATCCTTTAGAATATAACATCATAAAACTATCAAAATCCCTTTTAAGGGTTTGGATGTTAGTAGAGGTTTATGTAATTCCATCATAACTTGCTAATGGGGAGATATCTCATGTTATATAGATAGCAACAAATTTAACCAAAACATACACCAACATATTTTATGAGAATTAGATATTTTAAAATTAAGTATTATAGAGTATTATTACCGTAAATAATCCAAAAATAGGTATTCTTTCATTAATAGATAAAGTTATAAATAGGGTATAAATGGAAAAGGGAATATATTAACTAGAACACAACACATAAGGAACTAAGAATCATGAGATAACCATATCATAATCTCTATTGATATCTATCATGAGTAAAATTCTTGTAAAATGTATCGACATAATATATATAACCTTCTTCATAGACTTTGTCACTTCACATTCCTCTGTTTTCCACATGATAGAATAAGAATTTTTTCCTTTCAAAGATGTAAGAATTACAAGTTCTTTGAATAAGATAAAAAACATGTACATATTATAAAACAATACATTACACACAAATTTCAACTATAAATACTTTGTGATTTTATAGTCCTAAGCTATTTCCAACACTTTCCAAGCCTTAAAAGGTTGTCTTGTCTTGATATACCATTGAAAGAATTATTTTTACATCTATATATGAAGGAGATATTTGAAACTAGGTTGGACTAAACTTGAGTCAAAGTTATCATTTGAGGCATCATTTAGCTATTTTCACATATTACACACTACTTAACTACATGTTCCAGTTTTCAACTAAGTTTTATACCAATCTACCACCTTTGTGGATTTTTAATAAATTTACATAACTAAGTGGACACCATTGATGAATTTTAAACCAACATATACTTAATGATCATGTGTAAACTACTTATGGGAAATTGTATCAAATTTTTCAAAATTGTACCATGTCACAATTCCTAAGTGGAAGGAGGTGGCATGAGTTGTGTTGAAGAAGTTAAAGTAGGTTATGATAGAGGTGTTTCAAATTGAACTGATGAAGATGAGGGATCAATCAAGGATGAAACCACTATTAGAGGAATTTTTGAATCAATCACAATTTTGAGATATACATGAGCTACTTTTCATTTAAAAATTTCTTCTTATAACTAGCTCAATAGTATTATTGTATCTCGATGAGTAGAACCACAAAACTGTCAAATGAGGATAAGTAATTTTATACAATTTCTAATACAATAATGTGTCCCTCAAAATACTCATCATTATTTGTAGTGGTATTTAGAAAGCCATGAGTTTTTTTATATCATCATTATTTTTTAGAATGGAGGCTATTATACTTGAAATTTTCAATCAGATGTTTTTTCTCACCTCTTCTAGTTGATATATGTGATTTTGTGTTTGCACCCATATAAATGTGTTTCAGCTAAATTTCATTTTTATAACCCTATAGTCACCCCATTATAATATCTTAGGATTAGATTGATGCTTTGAGTGCAACATTGGGTTCCTTCTTAGTGGTTTCTTGGTCTCCCATTTTTTCCTTGGATTTATTAGCCACAACAAATTCTAAGTTCATATCACCCCACAACTTATTAAACTACTACTTATAATATAGGATATTATGTGCCAATTATTGTGATTAGTGTTGTAGTGTCCAAAACTTCTTCATACTCCAAGATCTCAATAATTATTTCAATCTCTACCTTTATCTTTTATTGCTTAAAGTGCAATTGAAAGAGATTCTACATAGATTACTAGTCCTTAGTTAGTTGAGTAAGAAGAAGTGTGATATGCTTGTCCTTAGACATAACTTGGTTACCCAGAACTTGACCAACCAATGCATAGCATGCATCCTCAATTTTTTTTCTAGGCATTGTTAAAACAAGCTTACGGTGTTGGATTTTATTCCTAATGTTGTCTGACATACAATTCTAATGAGATAAATTTCTTCATAATAGATTATTAAAATGTGATTTATCCCTTAAGTTTATTATATAGGACAACTTAGAAACATCGAAGGTAACTTATTGATAATCTAGATAAATGGCTAATGTTACAAATGTCATCATTATCAGAGCTCATTGGGTTGGTGTCATTGGTAATGAAAATGTCATTCAACTCATAAATGGGGTTGGGACAAACCATAGATAGTTATTAGATATATTCTCTAATTATTTTGATGGTCCCTCTTGAGTGTCTTCTAGTTTTTCAATTTCAAATTTTATTTTAACCTCGTATATTTCCTTTAGCATAATTTCATTTATATCTTATTCTACAAGCTTTGATTTTGTCTATTGATTTTTATTTTCCAAGGCCTCTTATTTATATGTTTATTAATAATATTTTTCTTTGGTTTACTCCTCAACAAAGTTTCATTATGCCTCCTACACTTATTTCTCCTGATGCTCATTTTTCCTTTTTGCCTCTAAATCTTCTTGCACTTTCTTTAATTTCTTTGTTTCATCATCCTCTACTTTCTATTTTTAAACATCTTCTTCATCCTTTTCCATTTGTACCTCCACTTCTTTGACTTATTGATTTTGATCATCTAATTATTTAGCCTTATTCTTCTCTTCTTTCTACTATATTTTTTCTTCCTCATATTGGGCTCTTCACCTCACTTACTCTTTATTATACCTTCATCTCTCACCGTGAGCTTACTTTATAGCTACTTTATATTCTTGTTTTTTACATCTTTACTTTACATCAAGTTCATGAGTTGTAACACTTTTTTCATTAGTTTCCATCTCTGACTCTACCTACTCTATATCTATGTTATTATCATTTTCTTATGAATAAAAAGAGTGGGAATAATTCATGATAGATTAATTTTACACACTATGTTTTTATCAAGATGGAGGTGTAAGACCCTTTTTTAGCCACTTGATAACCTTAGTGGTTTTGGGTGGCTTCAAGGTTAAAGCCTATTATGTAAGTTTTATGTTGATGAAGCAGCCCATGAGTTATGATATTATGGAAGATAATTTTATTTCCATGTGTGTTATCTTATTCCTTAAAAATGCCTCTATAGTGATCTCTAGTTTCACTAGAGTCTATTCTGTATGCTTAAAACCTTCACCTAGGTTTATTCCAAAATATTAAAAGGTTTGTCATTTGTGTTTAGCCTCTTATGTGATAGTATCTACAATTATAGATACAAGAGGGGTGGGTATGTCTACCCATAGATATTTTCACACTTGATTTCCTACTTATGTTTCTAGTTGTATATACATTATATATTCGGTGTCATGACCAAAATGGATCTGCTAGACCTAACTAAGGGATCTCTTACCATAATAATATTGATAGATAGTGTTTCAAAGCCTATAGTAAAGCAACACCATGAAATAAACCTAGATAGGTCCTATGTTTTCATATTCACTAAGTTTAGCTGATAGATTTAGCCTAATTAACTTTGTATTGCTATTCATAAAATAAATTAGGTCTTGGCTTAGGTTGGCTAAGGGATGACCTAGACCATTAATATGTATTACCAATTTGAGTAGAGGATTGATGGGGCTGATAACATGATTTAAGTTGTTAAAAGTGTGTTTAATCTTAGGAAGGGGTTTATGAAGGTTTGTAAAATATTGGAAGAGTGTGTAAGAGAGAAGATAGGATTAGGTAAGTGTTTTAGGAGATGATTATGTAGATAGAAAGTGGTGGTATATGGGAAAATAATCTTATAAATCACCAATGGCCTACCCACCCCTTTCTCGATGCACCCTTTAAGGTGTGCACCCAGAGAGATTGAGATTCGATGGGTTATTGAAAGAGAGAAAGCATCAATAATTAATAAATCTTGAAAATATTATGTGTATACATATGCCACTCTCTAAGTTCATCATGTGTCACATAGGTGTAACAAGGGATGGTTCTTTGGGAAAACAACATAGAAATACATAATGCTAAAGCTAAATAATCTTTAGTAAGAAGCAAGTAAGATAAATGAAAGCATAGAATTAAAAAACACATAACTTTACTTTCCTTAGTGTTTTAGATAAATAATAAAATAAATACAAAGGTGTCTAATGTAGGGAACATTAGGCAAACTTATAAAAATTAATGAAAAAGAGTGAAACATTGAACATTTTGCAAAATGTACATGTAGTATGTGAAAATATTGTCTACAATGTTGGGATTCTATAAAAGACTATGGTTCATTAAAATATATAGTAGAAATAAATATATGATTGAAAAATAGCATCTGGTGGTAAATATTTGATAGGTAAATAATTATGAATAGTAAATATATATAGGGTGAAAATAATTCATTTTTGAAACTATTTTTAGAAAATAGAGATATGAGAGACCTAGTTTGAGACTAGAGAGACATCATGGTGAGGAGATGACAATTGAGATGGTGAATATGATTAGAAGTTAAAATGAGTGTAGAACAGGTAAGCAATCATAAAATTAAAAATTTATGAGTAATTTTATTTGAAATTGAGCTAGATATAGAAAATTGATTGGTATGCAAAATTTAAACACTAAAATAGACCTTAAGAGATTTTTAGGTAAACTATGGGTAGAATGGGGTACTAGGTAGGAAGAAGTTAGATTAATAAATTCCTAAGGAATTTATGGTAAATGGTCAAAATGTTACCAGAGTGAAATAACATAGTCGACTCAATAGATTGAGTTTGTAAGGTGATTAGAATGTAGGGGACTAACTATATAGTAGTGGAATGATAAATTATGATTAAAGGGGGTCAATTTCATAGCAATAGGCTAACATAGTTTGTAACTAAAATAAGGTTTAATGCATAGCAAAGGTTCATTATAGTTGGTAAAAGAGGGTTGATATAGTTTGTTAAATAGGACCAATTGTGTATCATAGGGTTGATATAATATGATAGATCTAAAAAGTGCCAATTTAGTATCAAATGGGATGATTTCATTGGAAATTTCAAGGTTTGATTTAATATCAAATGGGTTTATTATTATTAGCAAGATGGGTACAAGGCTAATTTAGTGCCATATGGGTCAATTGTGTAAAAAACTAGAAAACATAGGAAATTACATCAAAATAGATGAAGTAGTTAATTTATGATTTTTTAAGAATGTATTATAATTATTTATGACATAAATATATGATACATCTTTTTTTATTTGGTATTTTATAGACACTAAAGATATTAGTGCTTGATAGATGCATCATGACTACCAGATTTGTTTGATCATTTGAGTGACATGGATAGAGCTTAACTAGTTGCTCTAGGTTTCAAAGGCATCATGGAGATGATAAAAATCCTAATGAGTGTTTTCATCATTGTCACGTTACTTTGAGAATGAGAATAGTTGACCAACACTTTATCATTGAGGTGGGTTATCACTTTGGATGACATACATATGTTACTTGGACTTCTTATAGGAGGGACAATAGTGATTATTGACACACTAGAATATTTGGATGAGAGATACGCATTAACCTAGTGGGATATATGATCAAATATAATATATCTTAAATTTAGGGTGATTTTATTTAATGTTTAAATTATGTCCATTTTAGACATATAAAAGGTGGTGATAGGGCTTGTGATAGTATGAGTGTTATCTCATAAGTTAGACAATAAGGTACCACTATATGTGATAGCCTTATGTTAATAAACATTAAATCAAGGATAAATCTATGATTTTATGGTTTTCATCTAGGTATAATTCATGCATTATATGTATGGAATGTTTTCTAGATGGAATAAGACCATGGGGCCTAAGTTCTTACTAAGTACATGGATATATGAGAGGTTCCCAATGTATTGTCTAGTTGGGTTTCGCCATGTGGTTGATGATAGGTTTCCTTAATTATTGAGGTGGATATAGGACCATGTATCATGGGCTATACCACATATTTTATCTTTATATATGATCACATGAGGGGAGATTATATGGCATCCTTATATGCACATAATTTTTATATGGCCTATTTGGTCAACTATTATGATAAGGTTAGCATGGGTTTGGATCATGTGCCACTACACATCAATGGTAGATCTAAATCCAATGGCACACTTACCTAGATATTTAAAACTATACCATCTAAAATTCCCTCTAGTAGTGCCTTCTTATTGGGCATAACATGTTAGAGACCTTAGAGGGAGGGGGAGGGGTGTTAGTGGAGATGCTAGTGATCAGGCCTCAACATGTTAGATAATGAATTGATTGAGAATAATATTAGGTATAAGTAGATCCAATAGGGTGAGATGTGATGGATTTCAATTTAGGTGCACAATATTCACCATAGTAGAAGTGTTATCAACCATTACATCCACATTAGAGATAGAGGCACAGTCATTATAAGGAGACACAAACATAAGCTACTACACAGGGGGACCTAATAACTTATCTAGGACATAGTTGGTCCATTGAGGTACCCTTGAGGAGAGGATCATGACACGATTAAGTGGTTATGCTTGGGTTTTATATGTTGTAAGGGTGTCCTACATAGGAGGTGCTCAGTGGGTGAGTAAATGGAGAGACCATGGCCAATGACACAATCATTGTTGAGAAATGTTTTAATTATGGTATACACTTTTGATATATGATATGAGATACATTATGATTATGGTATATATATGATTTTGAGATATATATGTGATCTGATGGCTATCTAGTTTTAGTTTCGTATATCTTATGATAAAAGAGATTAGAAGGGGATACCTAGTTATGGCTACTCACCTTGACATTTTGGATAGGATGATAACGCCGTATAACCACACCATATTAGATGATATTGTGATTTTGTACACCTCAGCCCAATTGGGTTAGTCTATACTAGTGGGAGAGGCCATGAGGTAGCTTTAGGCATGTAGGGATAGGCTATAACCATCAGAAGGGGTTAGAGAGGGAGAGGCACATGCCTAATAGGCCCTCACATAAGAGAGTGTGGCACACATGATAACCATAATCCATCACAGACAAGTGTAGAAACAAGTGGCTAATATACATGGATACATTATTAGTTTTATATCCCATATTACCTCATTATAGTGTATTATTTAGAGGGGACAATCATAGACATCTATGGGTAGCATGGATACTCCATAGGATAGACATTATGGAGCCCAACCTTAGAGATGGATCTATTATATTTTTTATTTTGTATAAAAAACCATTACACACACACACACACACACACACACACACACACACACACACACACACACACATACATATAGATGTTTACCTTTGTATTGATCTCATGAGTTATACTTGGATGTGTGGATATATTTCTTTCTAGCACATCTATTTAGTTTTTATTGTATATGTTATGGGAAATATATGTTGAGAATTTTCTTTTCTAGCATTATGTACATGCATGGTTAAAAATAAAAAGGAAAAAATGAATTGGAAAAGTGTAAGCAATCAGAAATAAATGTATTACACATTATATCATAATGGAAAATGTGTAATAACAAAATATGACTAAAAATAATAAACCAAAAATGGTAACAAATATAACTAATTTTTTTAACCATGTAAAATATTTTCACCAAGTTAAAACACAATAAAATAACACTATATCACATTGGGAAGTATGAAAATTCATAATAAAATGGAACGCTCATGAAAATAAATGGTATAAAAATAAAACAATTAAGTCAATCAATCATACTAAATTACATTAAGTATAAAATAAAGACAAAAATTCAAATCACATTAAATTTCTCACACTAATTCAAGTTGAGAAGTATGAAAAAATTAATAAAATGGTTGTACGCATATATGCAATCAAAAAATTAGAAGATAAAAGTGAAATATTAATGAATTAAGCATAAAACATACTAAATCAAGATGGGAAGAATGGCAATGATGTGTAATTCATAATCAATCACTACTTATCTCAAATTTGACACATGTAATTTTATTATGACTTGGGTATTGCAATATTTTGTGAGGAAGGCCTTGTCCTATCCATGGTCTTACATTATAACTCACAAAAGGTAAACCCTAATGGGTGTGATCAATTAATAAAATAATATTTCTCAAAGGGAAATATTAAGAATGTTTCAACTGAAAGAGGGAATGTAAAAATCATATTGTAAGCATATACAAGAGGACTTTAGGAAACATAAAGCATACTAAGTACACAAGAAAGACACTAAGAGACTAGTGACCATCAAAATACAAAGGATACCCATTCATAATAAGTGCAAATACATATAGGCAAATAAGTAAGATACTAAGATCAACTCATGCTAGTTATATGAATAGGAAAAATAAAATGGACCTACCTTCCCAAAATATGTTCCCCATTACATTAGGACCTCTTACAGAGTCATCAGTCTACTGTGAAGATTAGGTACTTATGTGAGAAAGTAAGTAGCCCTAAAATATTTTTTTATTATCATTTACTAATCTAATATCCTATTTCACCCCAATGGACCTTGACTCTATCATGAGGCCAACTTTGGATTTTGAGCTTTGATTATAAAAAAGGATATGTGCTATGAATGATGTCTTTTAGTGTGATTTAAATTTTGAGATTTGTATGTTTCCTTTTATATCATTGCCATCTATTTAAATGATTTGTATTTTATATTTTATGGCTTTTATGATTTTTCCTCCATATGAATTTTGAATAACCAACATGAGTGATATAATTTATACACATGAATGAGATTTAGACTTTGGTTAAATGGATCTAAGTATCCAAATATATGGCCGACTAAATAATTAGGCTTACTTATGAACCAATATGTTATATCAAGTTTCAACCGTGTTTATTCTTAGTATGTGAAAGGAGATAAGGGAAAAAAAGGATATACAAAGTGGATTAGCAAAATATGAATACAATGAGATGTCTTGTTTTCTAACTAATCACATGGTAAAAAAAATTACTAAGAGGAGCAAGGTTTTTATAACTAAGTTAAAATAATAATTATCTATGTTATTTGAGATAAGGTATCAAACAAACATTAGAAAAGACAAAGACATCCATGAAAATAAATGAACTCATTCATAAAAGCATTTAATCATCGAAATCATGAAAAGAAGCCATAACAAAAGATGAAAAAGAAATCAAACCATATATAACACATAATGCATAGTATAAATATTCATGTGAAATAGATAAGTAAAACTAAATTTGACACATTGTCAAAATGATATACGATATATATAAAATTGGATCACAAGTTCAATCCAAAATTACAATGAAGAATAAAGAGAAATAACAACATTATGTGTTCATAAATACTAATAAATCTACCCAAAAATATTATCCATAACATCTAAAATATCTCTATGAATCTAGACCCTAACAATATAAAGAGTCTCATTTATCCTCATAGAAAGCTTGAAAATATCTCTACCCAAATCTCCTCAATAGAAAATTTAGGCATAGCTAAAGGATCATGCTAATGAGGTCTCTACTACATTTAATACCAAATGAGGGGAATATATGATAGAAGAGGAATTGTATCTATGGGATATGAAGGTGGCACCACTAGTGTAGAAAAAACCATGGGTGAGGGATAAGACCCAAGTGAATAAGGAACCATAGGTGAAAGAAGACCCTTATTTCATGGGAGACCTATGGGAGGAGAAATAATGGGCATAAAAATGTTCATAATGTAATCATGAAGATGATATTAGAGAATAAAATAACAATTACTATGATGGGTACTACACTAGTGCCAAAGATAATATACCTCCCCATATTTTGGGATATACTCAGGCAACAACTTAAGAGGATGTATAGCCTTGTATTTGGGCTAGGGAAGGGTAGGATCCATTGTGTCAATATATTGATGAAGCTTTTTAAAATGAGTGAATAATTATTATCTATGTCATCAAAGTGATAAATACACTTGCTAGTAGTCTTTATGGGTCTACTAATGGAGGAGGTAGAAGTAGAAGCTATGGAATGCTGATATAACTATTAGTATCTATTAAAATGACTAGCCACTTTGTGAATAACATTCTAAGGTTAATCGCTACATTGGGAAGGCAAAGATCAATTTGCAATAAAGGAATAAGGCCATCACCAAGGGAATGTAGGGTTGGTGTAGATACTAGGCTAGGCTTATTTGAAGGACAAACAAAATTAAATATAGGATAAGTCTTAAATAAGGGTATAGCAAGAGTATAATCTAAACTAGGCTTAATTAAGGGTGAATGTAGATGTACAAAAGTCTTAAAAGGAGTAGCTAGCATCTCTGGGAGAAGTAAACTTTAAAGATCTTGGTATCTATAAAAATGATAAATAATGATCATATCATGATCCATGAGCATGATCTTAAGAAGATCTACCAGAATTAGAGGTGTATGATGCAATCACTCAATCTCTATCTTCAAAAAATAGGAATAATACTGGAATTAGGAATTATGAAAGAAGGAACACAATAAGACAAATATAAAGACTAAAATAGAGAAACATGACGTTGAAATTTTTTGACATATCTAGCCTAGATAAATCCTCCTAGAAATACATTTTTTGAAGTATAACCATCATCATAATCAAATGTATATAGGTTGATGGTATAGGTAGGTATGATATTTTCACTAAAAGTTGTGTGTTGAATAAAATGCCTAGTCTTGGTTAAGACCATAGGTATATCATTAATAGGAGGTTGATAAGAATTTGATTTTAAGGATGAAAAAATTTGAGTAATGAGATAAGGAGAGATATTTAATTTTTTGATCTTCAGGTTGATTTTATCTGGCTCATCATCATCAAAATCTAGGAGGTTAGGTGGCATTTTATTGATGAGTTTAGGGTAACCATGACAACATTGGGTAGAGTTGATAAGATAATTAAAACATTGAGATTCCTAGAATGGGATAATAGGTAGGGTTTAAAGGGTTGTAATTTTAAAGACACCATGTTCTTAGAATTATTCTAAATTCCAAGGTATTATGAGTCCTTGAATCTTTTAGATAGCACCATTATGATTAAATTTGATGGATTGGCAAGAAAATGAGTAAACATCCCTAATGCAATGAGTCTAAGGCCTACCAATGAAGATGTTATGGGAAAGGGCAATGTTAAATATCATAAATTTCACTTGAATGGTGATAGTATGGATGGTATTAGTAAAACACACATAACATAAAGGAGGCATTTGCCTTTGATCATAACCTTGACATGTATTGTGTGTAGACTTAAGATTGTACTTATAATATCATTTTTTAATTAAATTGAGGGAGGAAATGCAAGTACCTAATCCCTCATTAATCAAAGTATGTTTGAATTGGATATCACAAATTTTAATTCTAATAAATAGTGGGGGACCATCCACATGAAGCAAAAACTCATTTCTAATCATGGAAGCAATGGTAAACTTAAGGGAAAGAGTGATATCCATTGTTTCATCAATGTGGATAGACATTTTTGCATATTATTGTAAGATACTATACTTCAAACTAGATAAGGTAAGTTCATGACCTACTAGGTAAGGATGAGGGATGTTTCATTTAAAATAATAATTACATCATATAGTTGTGATGATGAGGGGAAGTGTGCATGATTTCTAGGAAAGGTATTTGGGATGGGAGATTAGAAAGTTATAAGATGGGGTCCCACTAATCATATCCCATGGGAGGACTAATAGATATAGTTTTTAAAGTGGTAGGAGATCTTAGGAAGGAGGATTATAAGTGCATTAAAATTGTTCTAATAAGATGTAGTTTGTTGATTTTGAAGACAAATCAGTCGATTGTCTTTAGATGATGGGATAGTAAATTTAGTTATTTCTTGTAATTGAGGTGAATAAATACAATAATAGGGTTGAGGGATATTGTCAATAGTTATAGATGTTGGGGGAGTTATAGATATAGTGTGAGAGGTATTATATAGTTGAGATGTTGGAAGTGGTTCTTGAAAATATATAAGGTACTCTTGCCCCAACTTAGTTAGATGAGATGGAGAAAAATCTTAGATAATGCAAATTTTTTGGGAGTTTTGGTGTGTGTGTGTGTGTTGGAGTAAAATAAATTAAATAAAATACCCCTAAAATATTAATCATATTTATCACATTTTATTTAGTATTTTGGTGTATAAGACTTTGAACATTATTAGTGGAAGGAGTAGGCTTTTTATTGTTATCTTGATGATTAGGAAGAGGATATTTATATATGGCAAGATGATCATTATCTTGGTTTAATGCTTGATTTTTGTTTTGTGTTATGTGAGATTTAAAGGTTATGTCATATGTTTATTGGAATTTGTAAATAATGGATTCATGGTCAAATTTTGGTCTAAGAAGAAAATCTATAGCTAGATTATGTAATTATCTACAAGTCTTGTGAGAGCAACCCTAACTTGGATGAAGCAAATAATTTTTTTTAGATCATACCATGATTTCATAAGATGAGTGGGGTCAAGATCTCATCATATAGGATTTGTTATATTATTTTTCACCTCATCTAAAGATAACGGTTTGTAGACATTAGTGTTGTTAGTTTGGGAAAATTGAGGGTTAGGGGTGTTGTTTAGAGGGGAGCATTCTCAACAATATTATTGGGAATAATGGATTATATATTGTGAATGGTATCATAAGTATCATTGACACCATCATTGATAGGCTGATGATTTTTATTTTTAATGATCATTTAATTTCCCATAAGAGGTTATGATGGTTCAAATTGGTGCATGAGAAAATTTTGGTGTTTCACTTGGTCGAGGGCTTCTTCTAAAGTTCTTACAGAGAGAGTCCTAACCTGATATTGAAACTTAGGGTAGAGATAATTAGTGAATATATGAAAGATATTATCATTTGATATGTTATGCTCACACTTATTATACAAGTTTCTCCATCATTTGATGAAAGCTTATGCCATTTTGGTTTCAATTTATTTTTAATTAATGAAATAAGCCAATGTATTATTAGGGAGATCACTAGCTTGAAGCTCTTGTACTAGAGAGTTAACTAGATCTTCCAAGTTAGTGATAGAATGGGATTTGTGTTGATTTTACCAATATAAAGTGTATTTGTGGAGTGTCTTGGGTAATATCTTGGTAGAAGCAAAATTATTCAATTTGATCCAATATTTGTAGAGATTTCCAAATGTTTTAAAATTTAATGTAGGATCAGTTGACCCATTATAACGTATGGTAGGTATGATACCTCCTATGTTGATATTGGTAATTTGAGGTATAAGAGGATCCTTTTGAATATGTTTTATTTTTTTATTAATTAGGGGTGGTTGAGTAATGAGGTTTCCTTAGTAACCCCTATGAGGGGTGGGGGGTGGGGAGGATTTTTATTTTTTTCTCTCCATGGAACCTATTGAGGTTGATTTTGAAGGTGAATGAGATGATCTTGAATTTGCATCATTTAATTAGAATTATTGGTTTAAAATGTGTTCATTTTATTTAAATTTTAAAATTAGAGTTGATGAGTTTGAGAGATAATTTTACTAGTTTGTGTGGCATGTAAAGCATTTGCATTAGTATTAGTGGCTTGGATTACACTATGAGTAGTGGCATGTCTGGCACTAATGGTATCAAAAGCATTGGAATAAAAGGAAGCAGTAGTAACATGATTGGCATTGGTATCAAAAGATGAAATAGTGGAATGATTATCATTGTAAGAAAAAGAAGTACTAGTAGCATGATTATCATTGGTAACAAATGATGAACTAGTGGATTGGTTGGGGAGGAGGGGCCTTGGAAAGGGCCCATTAGAGGTTAAACCTACCATGTTAGTGGAGATACTTAGCATGGAGGT
The DNA here is from genome assembly GCA_037957365.1 of Torreya grandis. Taxonomy (NCBI): domain Eukaryota; kingdom Viridiplantae; phylum Streptophyta; class Pinopsida; order Cupressales; family Taxaceae; genus Torreya; species Torreya grandis. The sequence continues at coordinate 88,433 of JARHVA010011047.1, forward strand.
TAAAGAGATCATATAATAGGAGGTCATGATGTGTGAAGGAGTCAACATATAAGGGAGAGTTTGAGAAGAAAAGAAAGTGTCACCCCCAAATATGTGAGATAATGTAGGGTGGGGTGAAAGAGGTTGCTTCCTCTATGAGATTGTAAATAGTTGAAGGTTTATTTCCTCTATGTCAAGGAAAATCATTAATGAACACAAAAATTTTAGGTGTGTATCATAATTTAGGCTCATATTCTAAGGAGAAAAGAGGATTAAAATCTAATGAATAATGAGGAGGATCCCCATAATGAGTAGTGTGAGTGGAAACATGCACATTGATTTCATCTAAAGAGGAATCCACAAGATTTTTTTAGGGAAACATATTAGTATTGGTAAAGCTCATCATGTTTTTAGGTTCATGAGGAGAAAAGGAGGCTAACAAGGTGATGAAAATATAAAATCAAAGAATAGGATACAAAGTCAAACTGGTTGATTATGTTCTATAAATTAGGTAATAGAATAGAGTAAATGAGAACATAGTCATATAGTTTGACTATGTATTGCTAAATAGGGAACAAGAGAAGAAATAATAAGACATAATCAAATAGATTGGCTATGTATTGCTTAGACAAAGAACTAATTATAAAGATAATGAGACAAAGTTGGATAGGTCAACTATGCACTATAGGTAGAAAGGTTAAAAGTTTATAAGAGACTATATCAATAGAAATGATAGTGTTTTAAAATAGAGAAAAGTTTTTCAAAGAAGAATATAAGTAAATGAAATTAAGAACACAAGTAATTTGATCAATGTGGTTGATCCAATTGGATCACACAACACAAATCTTACACCAACACTAACTAATTAAAGTTTTTCAATACAACATACAATGATCAAAGAGAAAGAAATAACTTAAAATTAAATGCCAACAAATTGGTTATCCTAAGTGTTATTAATTTATGATGAATTTTAATTTTAATGTGATTGGGAGTTGGCTCTAATAAGGAACTAAAAATCAATCTAAAGATGGCTTTAGGACATTTAGGCTGAAAGGGATCTATATTGGTGATGGTACTAGCTTAGTATTGGGGCCTACTCCCTTGCTTCATGATCTTGTAGTGATAAGGGTGTCAAGAGATTTACCAATATATACCATAAACCACATGCTTATACTTGTCAATAAAACCAAATTAGATCCCCCCTTGGTGATGAAATCCAAATAGGTAGGCCTTGGGAAAAAATGTTTAATACTTTTTGAATGTAAAGTGATTTGGAAGTGTGTGCAAAAGAGAAAAATAGTGCGACTAAATAGGTAATTTTAAAAACAACCTAATTAATATATGTTTGTTACTAGAAGAATACAATAAAAATAAAATAAAGGTGAATTAATTAATTAAAAAGAGTTTAGTTCCTTTATTGAGAATATTATAGAGTTAGTCTAGGTGAAAGTATATGCAAATAGTGTAGAACAGAGTTGACTGGGTCATTATTGTTTTATAGAAGTAAGATCTAGAAGAATACAATAAAACAAGTTGACTATGTCTTCAAGATAGAATATAGACTAAAAAAATGTGTTGAATAGGTCGACCCCGTTAGTTGTAGGGCTATAGTTTTAAAGACTTCAAACTTATGATAAATAGTAATGAAAAGAAAACTAAAATGATAAAGAGAAAAATAATGAACCTTGATGAGCTTGAGGTTGTTTATATTTCATAATTTTATGTTGTGTTTCTCAAATGCTAATTCAAAAATTATGCTAATAGATTCAACTGGATCGACATAGTTTGTAAAACCTATGTGCTAAAAAATAATTAGTGAATATAGTCAACTAGCTCAACTATGTTTATGGACCTGTATGAAAAAATAAGAAAATGGTGAACAAAGTCAACTATTTAGACTATTTATACAAATATGGAACTAAAAAATAAGACTGTGTTGAACTAATCAATCCAATCACTTATATTTGGAGAAGAACTTCATGAGTAGAAAAAGTTTTTTTAGAGTGATTATGTGTTAAACATGTGCATAAAATGTTAGAACTATATTGAATGGTTTGATATAGTACTATAAATATATAAAAATATAATATGATGACAAAATTAAAGTGTGAAAGAAAACCTACAAGGGTTTGATTCATGTTAGGTTCACCAGAATGTATACAAAGTGAAATACAATTGATCTAATAATCAATCCTAACTTGGAGAAGATAAATCCTACTTACACTTCCAGTTGTTGATACATTAGTTATGTGGGTTCATGACCAAGTTGGATCTACTAGACCTAACTAAGGGATCTCTTACCATAATAATCTCACTAGAGAGGGTTCCAAAGCCTCTAGTTAATAAACACCATGCAATAACCATAGCTAGGTCCTTAGTTTTCATATTCACTAAGTAAGCAAAAATTAAATTAAAATATAATCTAGTTCTCACTAGAGCTTGTGGCATAAAGTGGGGGTAATAAACATTAACAATATACATGCATATAATATCTATACTCACATCAATGTATAGAAAATATTAATGTATGGGAGATAAGTACAAATTCAAATCTATCAACTCTTACAAAGGACAAACCTGTCGAGCCTCAATCTCTCCCTTATCCAAGGTGATCCACAAGAGGTTCTTTTGGTGTGTAAGGATAACAAGGATAAGTTAATTCTAGGCTACACAACTTATCTATGCATCTAAAAGACTTATGCAAAAGTCAAGATCCATATCACCAAAGAAAATATCGAAACCCTAAGTTATGCCCCTCAAGTAGAATAGTGGATAAGCATATGCCTAATATAATATTATTATTCTCTTCTTTTATAAATTATGGAAATTGAGGTGTATATATAGTTGAATATAACCCTAAACCTTTCCAAATGTTTAGCCAATAGGGTCAGCTCAATCAACTTAGTACTATCATTAATAAAATAAATTATGTCTTTGTTTAGGTTGGATAGGGGCTGACCTAGACCCTTAATATGTTTTACCAATTTAATTATAGGGTCAATGGGGTTGATATTGTAATGTAAACTATCAAAAAGTATTTTAGGCTTAGGAAAGGGATAATGAAGGTAATAAAAGCTTAGAGGAGTGTAAAAGAGAGAATACAAAAATTATGAAAGTGTTTTAAGAGATGATTATGTAGATAATAAGTGGTGGTATAGGGAATAAAAATACTATGAAGAACTAATGGTCTACCCACCCCTTTACCAGTGCACCCTTTAAGGTATGCACTCATAGAGATTGAGACTTGATAGGTTCCTATAAGTGATAAAAGTTTGAAAATATTATGTGTATATAGTATGGGTATATAGACCCATATATATTTTCATGCTTTATTTACCACTTGTCTTGTGTGTATTTCTTTCCAAAATATATATTCATTTTTTGACTCTTCATCATATACATATTTTCGATATTGTTAATCAGAGACTAGTATACCTATGCTTCATCCACTCTCATCTCCATTAAATAATATTATAGGTAGTTTAAGGCACCTATGGATCATCCAACCAGTATTTGGTATTGTTTTTTCTCTTCTTTGGTAGTGGTGATGTTGTTGTGTACTTAGTGGCCTTCTTTTTTCTTTTTTTAGCCTATAATAAGATGATAGTTTCTTTTAATGTAGCAAAGGTTGAACCTATTTTTGAGTTGATGGCTAATGTTTTAATGTTATGGTAAATTTAAGAGTTAGTGATTATAGAGGATATACTTCTATGATTTATATATATTTCTACCATATCATCTCAAACTATGCTTCTTCAATCAAAACTGATAATGTCATAGGTGTGATGGGGGCATTTATAAGCTCAAATATGAAAATTTGGGTAGCACTAAGAAGCAATGTTACTTTTGCATATTATCCTAGATATTATATGACATTATTATAAAATATACGGTATGACATAATGAGTTTTTGTAACTTAAACCACCAATTATTGAAATTTCCAAACTATACATAGTATTACCCTTCTTTAGTTCAAATTAGGTTTGTGAACTATTATAGAGGATAGAAATTGTTTTCTAGATTGATGATGACTTTTTTATATTCAATTGTGTAAAACATAAAAGTAGTATCAAAATTTGATACTAGAATGTCAAGGCTGGACATTCAAAAACCTTTTCAATGTTGGTAAGAAGCTCACAAACCAAAAATTATGTCTATTTGAAGTCTTATCATAGATGGATCATGTAATAGGAAATATTAATGGCTCCTTTTGTTTTTTTTTTCACTATTTTTTGTCTACCAAGACCTATTATTAATACATTTGACCAATATTCACACTAAAATGAATATGATTGAGGTCATGATAATCCCTTTGATACCCTAACATAGCTTGCCTTGGTATACCCATGAATTGGGGGTATCTTTGATTTTTATGGCATGAGATATTGGCCATGTTTTGTAATTATTGTATCTCTTCCCATTTTAGTTGTGTTTATGTGTATTGTAACATATTTTTATAGGTGAAGAACACCTCATTATATCTACTTAGTAGAACCATGAAACTTCATCGAGATGTCCAAATGTATAAAAATTAATTAACTTGTGTATGTCAAATCCTCAAAGAGGATGTTATAAATATATGGATCTATATTTATCCACTTCTAGTTGATCAAGGGTAAAAATGTTTAGTTTTATTACATCTATAAACTCAAAAGGGTAAGGATAATTATACTTATCTTAATATAGAGTGAGATCGACACCCATAGCCTCCTTCTATGAGTCTAAAAGGTGAATGCAAAGATGTGATCAATCCTTAATAGTTTCTTTGAAGAATGGGGATCATTTGATAGTTTTAAGAAATTATTTCACACACTTCACACTATAATGACTAAAACTTATTTAAATGCATAGTGTTCTAACTCATTGAAGTGTGTAATGGCCAAATGTTGAGTGTGCCCCTACATATATAAATTTCCTAATTTACCCAACCTATCTTTGTGATTTGAAAATGATGAGTTATTAACATTATATTTCATCTATAAATTGAATTCCAATTATCTGAGTGCCATGACATGGTTGTTTTATTATCCAAATTACTCATTTATATTACTAGGTTGATTGATGTGACCCACCATTATTTCCCATATCAAGTTTACTTTATTATCCATAAATTGAATCTAATGTGTATTATTCTATTTTTAAATGGGACAAGGTTAAAAATTTTCAACATTAATGACTTTGAATGAACATTAGTTGTCTTTTACTTGTACTTTATCTATCTACATGCCATTCCCAAACTTAATAGTTGACATGATTATGAAAATGGAGTGTGATGTGTTTTCCTACTTGGATCTCTTTTAATATATGAATTTGAATAATTTAATTACAATCTTATTACTCAATACTAATAAAACCTAAAAAAATAACATAAAATAAAACCCTGAGCTACATGGTGTAACTTAACACCCACTCATTTCTTTCTATGAGATAAAATAGATCATTGTTAGCATGGCTTAAGCCTATAGCTATTTATCCACCCATGAATAATGGTTCCATAAATATACATTAATATTAATATTTTATTAATGTGAAAATTAACAAAAATATATGGTCCCTTCTAATGAATATGTAACTTTTTATGAAAAGCCTTGAAACTACTATTGTAAAGCAACATTGTTTACTCTAGATGAAAATTTTTTGCGCACAAGTTACTATCATGCAAATATTTATAAATTTGTTTGTTTACCTCCTATATAAAATTAGGTCTATACCCATTTTCCTTGATATTTTTTAAATACATTAGAAAATATTTAAACAATCCTTGATCTCCTAGCCTCATAATCATCACAACTCATAGACTAGGGACAATATATTCCATCGATATAACTGACTCAAGATGATATTCCAAATAAAATGGAGTGAATCTTATAACACATTTATAATTTGTTTGGTATGCCTAAATAATTAACATAATTTTATATTACCTTTCATCCATTTGAACATTACATATATTTCTGAGTACCTTACCCAATATTTTGTTTACAACCTCAGCATGCATGTTTGCCTACAAATGATAGGTCATGATTTTATGGTGCTATATCATGAATTATTTATTAAAAGTATTGATTGTATTATTAAATAAGTGATTTCCTTTATATAAGTGATTTCCTTTATAAATTATTAATTTAATTTGACATCTAAACTGTATAATTATATTCTCATAAAAAACTTAGTGCCATCCTTTGCATTATAACTTGGTGTTTCAATAGCTTCCACCCATTTTGTGAAATAATATGTCACAACAATGATATATGTTACATGACTATGTTTACTTAAAGGATTTATAGGAACTAAAAAACCAATTCCCTATTATTAGAAATGTTTCCTCATTATCATTGGAACTAAGGGCATCTCATCTCATTAATCAGGTTTTCCCATTCTTTGACAACTATTGCAATGTTTTACCACTCTATTTGGCTAGCAAAGACCACTATGTAATATATTTCTCATAGTGGACTCTATTATTAAATATCCTCCTATAACTCCATTATGTGATTCCTTAAATAGATATGGTCATTCATGATCTAAGGCTACTTTGTGCAGTATGTCATCTTTCTTGATATTATAGAAGAATATATTAAAGATGCTACAAGGAATTCATCAGTAACCATTTATTTCTTATCTCTTTCAACGTAGTGTGCAAGAAAATTTACTTATTTCATAAAGTTCACAATGTCTTACATATTATCAGGGATCATAGAGGCTCTAAATAAATGTGAATTTAGTGATTTATCTTGCATATCTTTTGGTTCTTCTCCATTTTATATCTTGCTCAAATGATCAGGTCCCACATTCTCTATTCTCAGCTTTACATTGATCCCAAACTAGAATTATTAAAATAACATCAACCATCTAGAGATCCTTCCACCTAACATAGATTTTTTAAATAGTTATTACAATCTTGGTGATTTATAAAAAAACTAAAATGGTGTTGCCAAGAGGATGCCTAAATTTATATAGAGCAAACACCATTTCTAAGGCTTCTCTTTCTATGGTAATGTAATTTTTCTATACAAATGATATTTTTTTGCTTGAAAAATGTACAAGATGATCCAATCCACCATTTCATAGTTGTGATAACATAAATCCTATTATGATACATAAATAATCCATAAAAAAATGGAATGGATTTTTCCAATCTAAAAAAACTAAGATAAGAATAATTAATAACCTTTATTTGAGATCAACAAACATTATTTGACATTTACGTGTCCATTCAAACTATATATCTCCAGGTAATTATTTTTTAAATGGCATAAATATGGATTTATATCCATTTATGAACTTTATGTGATATCATGTGTGGTTCACAAATGTTTTCACCTTTGTGGAACTAGTTGGAGGTGGCATCTGCACTATAACTATAATTTTAACATTATCAACTAGGATTACATCATTACATATGATGTGACCCAATAAAACACCAAAAGGTGTGAAAAACATGCATTTATTCACATTTAATTCAATTCATAGGGCTGAACAAGATTCCAACATTAGACAAAGTCTAGACAAATTATCCTTAAACAATGAGAAGATAGCCCAATCATCCAAGTAAACCTACATAAAATCATGAGTAAAATATTTAAATGAAGTTACCATCTCCCTAGAAAAAAATTTTGGAGAATTTTTAAGACTGAATGAAATTACCTTATATAAAAATGAACTCCATTTTGTTGTGAAAGTTGTTTCAGCATAGTCTTCCTTTGTGATGGAAATCTAATGATAGCCATTGAATTTATTTGTGAAAGAATATACATTGTGGCCTACTACTAATTCAAGAACCTCATATATGAAGGGTATGGGAAAAGGATCATTAATTAGAACATGATTTAGTGTATGGAAATCTCAACATACCTAAATATTTTTAGTCTTCTTTGATTGTACTAACATGAGACTAACCCAATCTACCTTTTCTACTAGATAGATGGTCCCTACTTCCTATATACGATTTAACTCAGCCTTCACTTTCAACTTCATGTTTGGATTCAAGATATATGGGTGCATTTTAATTGGTCTAGCACACTCTTTAAATTTAATGTGAATATCCGCCAATTATGGATCTACATATTTGACTTATGTGAACTTATTCAGACAAACATCCTAATAATCTATTAATAGTTGTAATGCCTCTAAAATCTCATTCTAAGTCTAGTAATCTACCAAATTCTCAAGTTTGTGCATAGAATATATTTTAATATTCTCCTCAATATTATTCAATGGTTCTTGATATAATCTATTAGATTCATTAGGTAATGACTCTCGTAGAGTTCATTCTCTTTCTTGTTCTAAATTTTTTTACATTTCACAATTTTTATTCCTTGGCATGTTCCACACTTTGAACTTTTGTTGGATTTTATTCTTACTTTAGTTCATAAAATCCTTATAGATCTAGATCCCCATCATAATCACTATATTCTATCAACTCATCTTTAATTCTTTGTAATACAAGGCTTTTTCACATATATTATATAAAAAATATACCATAGACTTGTTTGGAGATCACAAAGATGGAGTGGTACATTCTTTAATTTGAAACTAATCAATTAAAGACTTTATTAGTACTGGACTATAGTCTAGCTACTATATTGTCTTTGACTATATGTGTTTCTCAAATTATGGTTTAAAGAATTGATAATCAAAAATTTGTAGAGTATTTTGATTTGTTTCTACACTAACTTTGAACAAATGTTATCCTCACATGCATATGGTGGCTCTAATTATTTTATAATCACATAGGGATTATGATTTGATTTATTTAGTGATATACCAATTATCTTATTCCTTGGTGTGTCTCTAATTGATTTCACACTGTATTAATATTCATTTGGCCATCATAAGTCCATTTCATACCAATCAAAGTAGGATAATGGGTCTCATTTATTTTAATGTCAATGAAATTAAAATCTCCTCATAAAATTATCTCAAAAACATTCATCTCCACATCTTCCAAGCAACCAATTAGCTCTACTCTCCCATAATATACAAGACTAGGAGTAATATGACTATAACTCAATTTTGGACAACCAATAACCTCCCAAATAAATTAAAGAATCATGTTGAAAGTAATTCCAAAATAAAATATTGCATTAGGAATCTCATAACATGTGATTTTAGTGTCCATACATGAATCAACATCCTAGGGATTCTTACTTTTGACATACCATATGATCTAGTTAGTATGTTATTATCCTCATTACATGCAATCGAGAAGATTATGAAAAATATTGTTAGAGTTTTGTCAAATGTCTTAATTATGTATAGTACTAAATAGTTTCAATAAATATATCATAATCATAACTCCTTCCTACCTCATAATTTTCACAATCTACCCATACATTTGTGTATCAATATTTGTGGTGTCACCTTATGACATAGTCTACTATTTTATATCCTAATGAATTTATGCATATTGATACATCAAGCTCCTTTATATATTAGGATCAAGATATTTATCTAGTTTCACCTTCTTATTCCATGATCTTGTGGTATTTATAATGGAGGCAACCCTTATTCTATGTGTTTTTACCTTATCATGCTTGCATTAAAGCATTTTATTTTGGTTTTGAATTGACCATGTTCACATTCACACTAGTTTTACCTTCCTTTATTTTCCAAAACTAGATAAACTTCAATATGGTACTAGTTTGATACTCTAAAATGTGTGAAATATGGTTGTCTCTATAGATTAAATGGGAACTTCCATTGAAAATGATTATACTCACCACACAATTAACATTGTCTAGGTTGAAAAAAATATTGATGATTATTTGAGACACCTCCATAATATCCCCCATGATATCCTTCTCTATATCCTCTTATATTGATTAGAAATCCCAACCTTGTGTTTTATATTACCATTGTACACCAAATCCTCCTTGATGTTGTGCAGAATCCCACCCTTATTGTTGTTTTTTAGCATCACACCCACCATATTATCTTTGAGAATAAGATGTATATCAACTTTCCTATTGATGTTTGGAAATAATAGTACTCTATAATGGCTAATATTAATATTGTGGAGATGATGGCATCCATCTTTCTAGAGCTTGAAGTTGATATTGAGGTGCACTACTCATTTTTATCTCTGGGTATAGAACTCTTAGATACACTAAAGGTATTTTCTACACAATAATTGTGAAAACATTTTTGGTGATATCCTTATTTGAATTATTGTAGATCTCTACAACTCTTTTCATCATGATTTGGGGACTTGCAAAAATTACAGTACATAGTCTATGATTTTTAGGTGTATTATTATATTAGGGGGGGATTTAGATGTTGCATGACCTATTAATCTATAAATATTACAAAAATATATTTTAATTTTTAGGTAATCATTATTATGATTCCCTTATCTACCACATTTTATACAACAAAAACCCAATTTGGTTTATTCTCCTCAAGAATCTAATGAATTTTTTATGAATGCATCTATCTTTGATTAAATTTTATAGTACTGATAGGAGCATATCCATAATATTTGATCTAATCTACCCAAATGATGTTGGTATATCATCAAACTTAGTATTAAACTGATATTAGGCAATAAAAATTTTTATACTTGATCCAATCCTTCTAAAAACCAAGAAGCTTTGTCTTTGTCTTCCATAATGAAATCCACCTTATTCATGATGTCTGATAATCTACGATCATACTCCCAAACTAATTCTCTACTTATTTACCTTCTCTCCTTAAGATCATTTATTTTATGACTTGAACATTTACTAATTTTTTATTATGTGATTTATATATCCTTAACTTATTGTAAATACAGTCGATAAATATCCCTTTTATACATGAATCATAATGCTAGACCTATTTGAGCTCTAATAAACTCACACTTTTGACATATTATGAAGT
>JARHVA010011048.1:0-10000 GCA_037957365.1 Torreya grandis
ATTCTAGAAGAGCCACTTTTTTTGTTTCACAAAATTGATGATCTAAAATAACATCATAATCTTATCTTAGTGTGTCTTAAGAATATTGACAATTTAAAGTCACACATAAGGAAATGATGTAATAATTATTCAATATCCAATAATGATACATAAGTTTATAAATCATTTAAATGCTAATATAGATTAATTTAGACACAATCCCTTAATGAAATTTAAATTATATAATATGAACCGAAATAAGAAACATCTTATAGCTATGTCAAATAAAGATGATGGGAAATTTATTATAGAAAATGAATCAAATATTAAGTGTATAGTAATGACTATAGTTTCAAAAATATAGTGAAATGAAGATAATCATATGTAAAAAATAATTAGAAGAAAGTCAAGTGTTTCAATATATAATAAAATTGATTAAATAAGTGAAATATAATATCTAAAATTTAAAATGAAATCATATTTTTACTATGTCACCGATGCTAATCATTTCAATATGAGTATCAGCAATGCCATTTATATTTGTGCAAGTACTGAGGAGAAATATTAAAACATAAATATATATTTGTAACCTCAATATTACAAGTTAACATACCTCATTGAGTTATTGCTCAAATGAAATCTCTACAACAATTCCTATGTTTTCTCCCATTCATATAGATTATGAGTCACCACCATGTCACCAATATATAAGTAAATACATGTACATAAACCATAATATTAATTAAAAATTACCTCCATATATGTATACATTAGTTGGGTAACTATAATACACGTTCTATTTAAACAGTGCACAATCTAGGTGTGAAAAAGATGAGACCATCTCTTGATAGAATGCATAAAATTACTTATATATCATTGAAGTTTATATGTAAATTAATTATTACCTTTTAAGTATAAATATATTTTAATTTTAACATGTCAAATATTATTAAATTTTTATTCTACTTTTTTCAACATGTTAAATGAATAAGATACCTAAAAAGGTATAATCGAGGTGTCCAACCCTAATGTATGTTTTAAAAAATCCTCATTCATAACCATATCATCTACCCTAATAGAATAATCACCATAATTAGGATGTATCACATGCTCTTTCTCTTATAAAGGTTCAATATAGACAAACACTACATGATTTATAATTACAAGATTAGGCATCAATGTTGGATAAAGTATCCCTTTGTCCACCATTCCAACATTAGTGTGGGAAATTTTACATGTATACAATATGAGGATGTTAGTAAGTGCCTTAAACACATAAAAATTATAAATATAGATAATCTCATTCATTACATGGGGGATTGTCCCAAGATAAAATGGATTTTGGATAAGGAGTCTCATGGGTTGATAAGGTGCATGAGGTGCACCTTATCTATCCTACTCAAAGACTTTTACTCCACCCTAAAACTCTTAGTAGTCCAAATAATTAAGAGTTTCATTGAGTATAAACTCAAGATATAGTTTACTAAATAAAAAATTTAAGTAACCTCATGGTTGCTACAAGGTGGGTAATCAAAGACCATCCACCATTATTTCTAAAAATTGTATCTTATTAAATCATGGTGGGCACTAGAGGATTGGGAAATGTTTACATGATATTAGACATAATGCATTGGTTCTTAGATACATTAATATTGTGTAATTTGTTCCTTTTTTTCTCTCATAACATTTGATGACAATATTTTATCATAATAAGATATATATCTCTCTATAGGCTACCCATCTATTGATTTGAGGTACTATTGAGTCAAGGTAAATTAGTAATGAATTTAATGTATATTCAAAATAGATACCATGTATGTTTGTTGAATATGGATACCTCATTGTCTTTATTGTCTCATATATTTGAATTTTATTTTTTACTATGGCCAAATCCTTCTAACTACCTAAGGGTTCTTATAGGTTTGTAAGAGGGTCAGGAGGATTTTGTTGTATTTTTATCTTCATCATCCATTCCCACATTTTTTTTTCACATAAAATATATTGATAGATTTTACAAATAAAAATTTAAATTGTTTTAAGAAAAAAATACAAAATTTGGTGTGTTAATTGGTTGAAAGTTTGCCTACTTACCTATCTTGTCATGTGACATTATCTATTAACTCTCTTAACAATATTTTCAAGAGATTTAAATAAATATTTTAGAGAACAAATGAAAATGTGTGAAACACAATCACATTTTTTATTAAGTCATGTTTATATGGAAATTAAGACTTATCACAAAGGTTTTTTAAAAATATGTTATTAAAACAACATAGGTGGAATGTCACATATGCATTATACTATGTATATAGTTTAATTGTGGTATTACAAATATTGATATTAAATAAAACATACACACTATTTTAAAACTAAATACACATTTTTACTTAATTCATGTTTTGGACAAAAAATGTCCACATTTTTCCCACTAAATTTTTGCACTTACCCTTTTATATGTTATAATATTATATATGTGGAGGATAGTCAATGGTTGGAATAAGTAGGTCCACCATGGCTGGGTATATGGGTTATTTCACCTCTATTTTGGTAGAAGTTTTATTCAGTCTCATGCACAACCTTGTGAGATTATGTTGAAATATTATGGTGAACCATGGACTATAATAATTGATGATTATGTAAAAAATTATACTTGTGGTTTCATTTTTTATAAAGGTTTCTATGTTTGTGGGGCAATCTTGACTTCATGTTTATTTCTATGTTTCACTTTCATATATTACCATCATAAATTCATTGTAGTTTTTAATCCTTTTAAATTACATGTATTTAATTTTGTGTGTTTCTTTTTAGGTTGAATACATAGGGGTATGGATCTAGTAGGCTAACCATTGATAATATTTACCACTATAGAAACTTTCACGTGAATGATGAATCCCCTATTTTTTTTGTTATGTGTTGAACCTAAGCATTATTATTTATGGTGATTACTATCACATAATAAAATTTTATTTTATTCTATTCTTGATGAGTGTCATATTGGTAATAAATAATTTATTATGTGATGAAGAAAAAATTATATCATATCTTTTTCCAATGCAATTTTTCTAGAACAGTTTTGAAATATAATCTATTTTCCTAGAATGTTGTTTATATAAAATAATTTATTGTCTTGATGTCATGTTTGGTATTACTATTTTTTATAAACATTTATATTAATTTATTCAAAATTTATTGTTTGTGGTTTTCCATTTCTTCTAAAACTATTTGGTTTTTATTGAAAGAAATAATTAATATATTTTAAAGAAATGGGTTCTTACTAGATTCATCAATGATGTCGTATATCACATTTTTAGAGTGGAGGATAATATTCAAAATTAAATACTAATAATTTTCAATAGTTTCCTTAAACATGACACACTTTCTCCTAATAGGTGAAGATTGATCCTAATCAAGTCATACATGACTATCTTGTTGATAATAGGTGAAGATTGCTCCTTAATGGAATGGTAAAATAGATCTCATTCATGCTAATAAGTTTTTGTTAGTATATGAGATTCATTAAAATAAGCTTAATTTATAGAGGTGGGTTGAGTCATTTCTAAGACCATTGAGAAATACATTGATGTTGTTAAAGATCACATAGTAAAGGGAAATAAGTGAACACAAATCACGAGGACACTGTTATGGATGTTATTAATGCCTATTTGGAAATAGTTGAAAAAATTAAAATAAATACAAATATATATTTTGTTCAAGAGGAGGAACTTATATTTTAGGTTAGTAAAATAAATGGTGGAGATAAAAAATAAACTTTAATATCTCCTCCTCTTCTTATCTACCTAATTGTCATCTCACAAATTCTAGATATGGTGTTACATTATCACAATGGGATGAGAATTTAATTTAATATAATGTATAAAAAATTATGAATTCACTGTAGAAGAGATGGGAAATGTATGATGCATTGGTCAAGAATAAGGATAATAATATTCATGCTAGACAAAATAAGAATGGGATTACAAAGAAGCAACAATAGAAACATTCATAATTTTTTTGGTGTGGTTTAAAAAAAAAGAACTTGATTTCTTATCATTGTTATAATTTTGTATTTGTATATTGTTTTATTACGATTTAATATTTTATAGGGATGGTTTCTAAGAAATAAATTTAAGCTTCACATATGTTTTAAAGTTCAATTTTTGACAATCCAATGATAAATTAACACTCAAAAAGTGATAAATGTTTCATTAGAGAGTCAAACATTCAACTTGAAAATGTATGTAAGGGATAAGTTTATTTAATCTCAACTATGGATACATTATGAATTATAATTATTTATCACTTATATAATAGTTATCTATTGGGAAATAATAATTTCTAGAATTTCCTTTGATCCTTAAAAAAATAAAATAAAAATAAAAATAAAAATTAGTAGTCCATACCAGTCAGAATTTATCCTTATCCATAGCTAAAATAAGGGTGCCATGTACCAAGTCCATGAAGGGTTAAAATATATTTGAATGTTATTATAATAATTTTTTAAAAAGTATGTTTCATTTAAGTAAATAAATATGATTTTCATAATAAAATAAATTGTATCTAGCAAAATTAGTTGAAGGTATGTTTTCCTTTTTTGACATTGAATACAATTGTCTCTAGCAATTGTATCATGATGAGAGCTATCCATTCACAGTGCAAAAGTAAAATGCAATTATTTTTAGTATATTACATATTATGGATTGTGAATTCAAGGTTGAACATAAAATATTGGAAAAAATGTTGAAGCATAACAAATCATGATAGTTTTTAATTAGTTTGTGAAGATAAATGCTAAAATTCCAAATTAGCAATGCATTTTAATTAAAAATTGATTGATGGCTAGTGTTTTCGGGTACTCATAAAATAATTTATAATTAAATTTTAAATTATTAAATTAATATTTATTTAATAAAATAGAATACTCTACCCTTGAGGTAATCGTACCATTACATGAACCACGACTATAACTTAATATGCAACCATAACTATTGGATCTTAAATTTCCAATAAATTTATTACTCATTTATAAATATCTTATTCATTGGTTTTAAATTAATATTGATAGAATTAAAACACACTTATTCCATGTTATTTACTATACTTGGCTAAGTGCACAAATTTGGTGGACAAAAAAGTGGCCTACCTATGGACATAATTTTCTTGAAATTTCATAAATCTGAACTTCTATAGATATTTGAGATATCTACACTCTAAATTTAAAGATGGTGTAAGAACATTAAATGTATAATTTTTACATAATTCTAAAACACTATTTTATTTAAAAAATGGTCAAGTATAACCAGATCAAACATCTAAAATTCCAATAGATGGTCATGTGCTGTACCTTTTTTGAGTAGCATTTAATATTATTTGAAACCCTTTCTATAAAATTTAGATAATATCTTATAGTTTGTGACCTATATTTTTTTAATGAATACTTTATATTTTATTAATTTTTCAAGTATATAGATCTCGAAAATTGACAAAAAATTGGATAACCATCCATGTGATGTGCCTAACTACCTCAATAAGAAAAAAATAAAAACAATTGTTTTTAAAAATGTGTGTAGAATTAGTCCTAGTTTATCACCATATATTTTTTTTCACTTGAATCAATGAAACATAAATTACATTAACATGTATAGGCATGTATGTTTATGGATTGTCGTGGCCTAAAAAAGGAACTAAGTTAAAAATCATATTTTTGGAAAGAGAAGAGCATGCTCCTCATGATGGTATTAAGTTTTTATTTAAATTTTCATGTTGAAATACATAGAGTATTTGGTGATCAAAGTAGAATTATGTTGTTTTTATGATAACTCTCAGATTTGGCTATAGATTGACAGGTCTAATCCTTTGGCTCGAGAATCCAATCCATTTCTAAGCCAAAAGACATATGATTTGAACTTAATTTAAAATTGCATGATATTGTTAATGTATAACATAATCACATTAATAAATAACATTATCTTATCATTAGATAATGCAATTAGGTAACATGATAACATTATTAGACAACATGATCAAATTATTAAATAATGTGATCATAGTATTAGATAATGTGATCACGTCATTAAAAAATGCAATCAAATTATTAGATAAAGTGTTCACCTTATTTTTAAAATAATAACATGATCACATTATTATTGTTTTGTACATTATAGTAGTGAACACATAGACAAAGTGAATCATTGTCAATAGGTAATGCAATCACGTTATTGTTAAGGCCATTACATTATCAATAATCTAACTACGTTATAAATAATGAAATCATATTATCAATAACATAATCACATTATCAATAATGTGATTTATTATCAATAACATGGTTATGATCCTTTTATTTTGCCATAAAAGCTAAGTATAAGTTGGCATTTATATTGTTACATTTATTTGCTTATACTTTAAATTTATTTTAGTAAATATAAGAAATTAGGGTCACGCTACATCTGATAGAGTTGGTATCATAGTTGTATGCCTTATGATATGGAAATGAGTATTTAAAAATTTAATATGATTAGTACTTATTCATTTTTAGGGTATATGTATTAAACCTAGGGATTTCTGTACATAACTTTTATAATTGATATCCATTTTTGGTAAACATATAGTAATTTTTTAGATTTTTATGCCTTCTAGATTAATGCATGGAATTTATAGGAGTCCTAGGTTTGTCAAAATTGATGTTTGAAAACTAATCACTTTGAAACTGATTAAAAGTGGTGTGATTGGGGTACTGTAGTTCATATTGATGACCTACATACATCAAATGACCACTTTGCATTAATTTCACTTATTCATCATCCCTCCTTCATCCTTGATCACTTCTTAATCATCCCTCACTACACCTAATCACTATCTCATCAATTCTTATTGTCCCTAATCAGTCCCTCATTGATCCTCAATATCCCTAGTCATTTCTAATCACTCCTTTATCATCCATAATCACTCCCTCCCCCATCCTTCATCATTTATAATCACTCTTTCCTCATTCCTCATCATTCGTAATCACTTATTCATCTCTATTCACTCCTTCCTCCATCCTCATCCCTAATCACTCATTCATTGACTATCACCATCCCTAATTGCTCTTCATCATTTTACATAAGTATATACTCTAAAAAATCCTTTAATTCTAATTATATGTTGTTCAATCCAATATAATAGATATTAACCCTTTTCTAGGACTTGTTGCATTATCAAACCCATTTGTGATAGTCAATTTTGTTACTAAATGTATTGGATGCTCTTCCAAATTTATATTCAAGTAACATAAGTACTAAAACAAAATAGAGTATAAATTTTATTTCATCAAATTATCTTAGTGTCTAATTGACTAGATGAAATTATATTGAATTCCAACATATGTAGCTTGGTTCAAAATCTAAAAATTAAACACAAATCTCTTGTATAAGTTTTTAACTATTAGAATATTTTAATATTGGTTAGGGTCACATATGTACTCATTATGTGTGTAATATATCCCAAATATATCATCTCTTGCATGAAAAATGAACATTTATTTATGTTGTCATAAAAAAATATGTTTTTGTAAAATGTGAAACACTAGTTCAGCATGGTGTATATGTTCATCTAATGTTTTCTAAAGATTAAGATGTCATAAAGGTAGATTAAAAAATTTACATAGTTAAATGGGTTGAAGATGTCATTCAAGGCATAACCAACTAGTCAATCAATCCTTCCCTTAACTTTAAGACTATATTCCAAATGTCTAGAGGTTCAACATGAATATGATGATACCCAAACTTGAGATCAATTTTTTAAAAGACTTCTACACCATGGATATGGAATAAAAATTCCTTAATATTTATATCAGGATAATAGTTATTAACTTTTTTCTTGTTAGTATTTTTTTATTAATTTAAAACTTTGGCACAAGGATGATTGGGGTTCTACAAGGCAATGATTTGGGAATGATGTTCCCATTATCAATGATTTCATGATATACCACTTGATCTATTCATTCTCTATAAATGATATGTTTTATAAACAGGTTTGAGGTAGAGATGGTTCATGGATCAAATCAATCATTATGTTTAGTGTATATTATGTAGGAACTTATTTAGGTGATTGAAAAATATCCTTCTATTCATCTGGTTTATGGTTCAATTATTTTATATTTATGATTGTTTGATAAACCATAATATTATATGGTGACATAATGATTTTAGTACATTTACTTATTACCTTCAATAGTATATTTCTTACTAGAACTGATAAGATTTTTTTTACTTACTAGCATTAATGACTGACATCTTATAAACTAACTACATTATATGGCAGTTTAGATCATGATAATTTATCATAACATTTTAAGGATTTAATTCATAGACTATATGTCAATCATAAATATATGGTTTACCACATGTAAAACATCACACACTTCTAATGGTGAGATGTCACAAATGATTTCATATTTAAAAAGTTTTATTTTGTATACTAGTTGACACTACTAGGTGATCTTTTTCTCAAGTCCTACACTATACGATACACTAGCATATAGTTATGGATGATGTACAAATTTCAAATTCAATGTTTTTAAATATGCTTTAGTAAAAATTAAATTCTTTTGACTTCCATTGGAAATGTGAAATGTATTGGCACACCGTTAATCTTAATATTTTAATTCATATAATTTCTTATTAGGGAAAGTAGAGATATTTTAAGTACCAACCATATCATTGAGTTCATAAACTATTATCTACTTACCTTATAATAGTGCAAGATAACATGTACCCATTTATTGAGATGTTCAATTAGAGAGATCATATAATGACACTCTTCATTGGATTGAATATTGAATTTATGAATTAAGAAACACTTTCAAATCTTCGACTACTTGCACTAATAATTTTAAAATTATCTTTGACTTTATGGTATGATGACTCAATCAATAGACATACAAATAGAAGGCCTTAAATGTAATTATTCAGATCATAAAATATTCTCATATGGAAATCAATTAATTGGTTTTAGGAAAGCACATAACTTATCACCCATTTTTGGTGCTATGGTGGTTTTACTTGCTTTTCTTTTTTTGTTATATTTTCAATTATGAATTACGTCGTTTATAATATGCCCCTATTTTTTCATAGGTGTTTAATATTTATGTTTCAAATTTTCCTCCATGTCATTTTGATCACTATGTCTTATATTTTCTACCATAACTCAACTCTCTACTTGTAGCTCATAAAATTATTAAACCCCAACAAAATAACACCATCAAGGTATTAGATGGAGTGATTAAGGATGAAGAGGGATGAAGATGAATTATGTAGAGATTATGAGGGAATCAATATGGATGATGAGGGATGGTAATGGTCAAGGAGGGAATGATTAAAAAGGATGAGGTAGTGATTAGGGATGATGATAGATGGTGAGGGTTAATGAGGGAGTTTTTAGGGGTGATGAAAGTTGACAAATGAGTGATTAGAGATGATGAGTTATGATGAAGTAATGATTAGGGATGATGAGGGATGGTAAGGATAAATGAGGGAGTGATTAGGAATAATCAAGGTGTGATTTTAAATGATGAAGAATGGTAATCATCAAAAAAGGAGTGATTCAAAATTATGAGGGATGAGGAGGGAGTGATTAGGGATGATGAAGTGATGATTAGGGATGATGATAGAGTGGTTAGGGGTAATGAGGGATGGTGAGAGCCAATAAGGGAGTGACTAGGGATAATGAGGGAGTGATTAAAGATGATGAGGGATGGTGAGGCTTAATTAGGGAGTGATGAAGGATGATGAGGGATGAAAAATGAGTGATTAGGGATTATGTGAGATAACGATGGTGAATGATGAAGTAATTAATAATAAAGTGATTAGAGATGACTAGGGTTAATTAGGGTCAATGAGTGTGTGATTAGGTAATGAGAAATTATTAAAGAGTGATTAGGGGTGATAAGGCATGAGTAGGAAGTGATCAGTGATGAGGGAGGAATGATGAATAAGCAAAATTAACACAAAGTGGTCGTTTGATGTGTGCAAGTTATTAATGT
>JARHVA010011048.1:22500-75000 GCA_037957365.1 Torreya grandis
TAGATATTGTCTCACTTAATGAGTTTTTAAAGAAATTTCAATAATGTTTTTTAGGTTAGAAATGAAAATGCCTAGAAATAGAAAACATAAAATTTACATTGAAAATGCATATGCATCTACACTTAATTCATGTTTTAGGCAAAAAATATCCTCATTTTTCTCTGTGACTTTATGCACTTACCCTTTTATATCTTTCGGTATTATAGATATGGAGGTTGGTTCATGGTTTGGGGTTGTTATGGTCCACCATGGTTAGGTGCATCAACATTTTTACCTCTATCTTGGTATATGTTTAATGAAGGCTCGTGTATAGCCTTGTAAGGTTCCATTGAACTCTTTCAGTGAATCATGGATTGCAATAATTATTGATTGTGTATAACACTATTTTTTTCATTTGAATTTTTTTAAGGGGTTCTATGTTGTATTCCATCTTTTATATAAGTTTATATTTATGTTTGTCATTCATGTATTGCCATCATCAATTTATTTCAGTTTTAAATCCTTTTAAATTACATGTCATAATTTGTTGTCTTGTTTTTTAGGTTGAATATATAAGGGTGTGGATCTATTAAGCTAACCACTAATAATATGTACAACCATAACAAATTTGACATGATTGATGAATACTCTATTGATTATTATCCATTTATAGAGCTTAAGAAGTCCAATTTTAGGTTATTATTATTGTATAATAAGGTAATATAAGATTCTCTTCTTGAAGATTATTATATTGGTAATTAATAATGTATTATGTGCTAAATAAGAAACCATGTCACATCTTTTTTCAATGTAATTTTTATAGATCTATGTTGTAGTATAATATATATTCTTAAAATGATGCTTCTAGAAAATATAGTTATCGCCTTGATGTCATGTTTGGTTTTACTAGTATTAATAAACATTTACCTTATTTAATTTTAAAGATATATATTTTTACTGCTTCTTAAACTTTTTGGATTTTATGGAAAGAAAGAAACAATGTTTTTTTAAATTTAAAAAAAAAAAAAAAAAAAAAACCAATGTCCTTACTAGCTTCATTAATGAATTTAAAAATCATAAATCATGTTTAAAGATGTAGTTTAGTATTTAAAATATCATAAGATTACTCATCAATAATATCCTTAAACATGGTACACATACAGTTTCCTATGACTATCTTGTTGACACTAGGTCAAGCTTGCTCCTGGATCGAATGGCAAATTGGATATCCTTTTTGAGAATCAGTGTGTTAATGGTTGGGTTTCAAATATTATTTTAAATAGGTTGGTCAAGTAATTATAATACTAGTGACAAAGAAGATGATGTTGTTAAGGATAATATAGTAAAGGGCATCAAGTTAACATGAATTAACAAGATACTATTACGAGTGTTACCAATGCCTATTTAGAAATAGTTTTAAAAATTTAAAGGATGCCAAATATAGATTTTGTACAATAGAGGGAATCTACATTTGAGGGTAGTAAAATAAATGGTTGTGATAAAAATATAATTGTACCATCTCCTATTATTCTTCTCTACCTAATTATCCACTCCCAAATTTGGGATATGGTGGCGCATTGATGCAATGGATTGAGAATTTAGTTAAATAGAATACCAAAAAAATGATGAATTCGATGTAGACTAGATGGGATATGTATTATGCCTTGGTCAAGATGAAGGATAAGAACATGCATGTTGTAGAAAATGAGAATAAGGGGATCACAAATAAGCATTGATACAAATATTGACAAATTTCTTTTTTGTGGCGTAAGGAAACAATATTACTTGAATTCTCTATATTTTAATAATTTTGTATTTGTATGTTTTATTTAATATGCTTGGTTAGTTTATGGGGTTAGTATCTGAAACATAAATGTAAGCATTGTTTGCATGTTGAATGTTTGACCATACAGTGATAAATTGGCACATAAAAAGTGATAAATGTATCATTAGATTGGAGATAAAAGTCATAAATGTAATAAATGTGATTTTTTTTTAAAAATTATGAATTTAGTGTAGACTAGATGGGAGATGTATGAAGAGTTAGACAAGACAAAGGCTATGAACATGCATTTTGTATAAAATGAGAATAAGAGGATCACAAAGAAGCATTGATATAAATATTGATGATTCATTGGCGTGGAGTATGAAAATAATAGGTTTTAACTTTATCATCATTTTTTGGTTGTATGTTTTATTTAATATATTTGGTTAATTTATAGAGATGATATCTAACACAAAAATGTAAGCATCACATATGTTTTTAAACTGAATGTTTGATCATACAGTGATAAATTAACACTTAAAATGTGATAAATATGTCATTAGATGGGAGATAAAAGTGATAAATGTCTATAAAATGGCAAATTAAATGTAGACTAGATAGGAGATGTATGCATCCTTGGTCATGATCAAGGCTAAGAACATGCATTTTGTATAAAATGATAATAAGGGTAACACAAAGAAGTGTTGATACAAATATTGATTATTTTTTTGGTATGGCATGAGGAAATAATAAGACTTGAGTTCTCCTTTTTATTATAATTTTGTAGTCATATTTTTTTAATATATTTAAATAGTATATAGGTCCATTATCTAATGCATAAATATAAGCATCACATATATATGAAATTTGAATGTTTTACTATCAAATGATAAATTAGCACACAGAATGTGATAAATGTGTCATCGAAAGTCATACTAATAAAATAATATAATTTATTTGGTAGTCCATATCAGTAATAGAAATTATCCTTATCCCTACCCAAAAAAAATCCCATGCACCAAGTCCATATAAAGATTAGAATAGATTTGAAAATTGTTCTAAGCATTTCTTAAACTTTCTTTTTCCATTGATTAATAAATATAAATATTATGCAGAGAGCATTTGTATCTAGTGAACTTAGTTGAAGGCAAGTCTTCTTTTTTTTTTACATCCATGATATATTCCGTGGCAGTACAAAATTTGGATGCAATTAAATGTTTTTTACTAGATTGTATATGATGGATGGTAAATGTATTTTTTAACATGAAACATTTGACAAAACAACGAGGCATAACAATGAAGGATAGATTCCAATTAGTTTATAGATATCAGTGTTGAAATTCCAAATTAGCAATGCTTGTCAATTAAAATTTAGCTGACAGTTAGTTGTTTTGGGTACTTGTACAAAAAATTATAATTAAATTTTAAATTTAAAAAAATATATATTCATATAAATAATTCAGTCTCCCCCAGTCAAGTTGCTCATCACCATTAAACATCATCTAGCTGTAACTTAATATGCAGCCATAACTATTGGAGCTAAAATTGCCAATCCATCTCTTGCTTGTCTATAAGGCACTTCTTCATTAGTTGCACATTATTCTTGAGAGAATAACAATACCCTGGTTCCAATTCATTGGTCAGAGTTATCTCTAACTCATGGATCTTGAATTTTTATTGAAAATTCTAGGCAGAGAAGAGTAAATCAAGATCTGGAGAAAAGAGATCATGATTCAAATATAATAAATCTTCGAAAATATTAACATTTATATTTACATAATTAATTGCATAAGGGGAGCTCACTTTAATAAAACTAAAAAATCTCCAGATTACTGAACTAAATCTTAATCCCCAATTATTAAAAATAAAAACATCATTATCCACACAACACTGAAAATGTAAGGATTACAATTCAAAGGGGATAATAATTCCCGCTGATAACAATAAATGAAAATCCCAATTTAACAATATTTTTCCATATTGTAAAGTCAGAATCATGCTTTGTCATAGGTTCGCGTGTACCCAACAATAAATATATATTTAAAATAATAAAAAAATAGCTATTCATTTATATATATATAATATCTAATAAATAATAATTATCCGTTTTGTAAAATTTTCTTGATATTTAAAGAAATAGAATTTAATTGGAAGTCCAAATGAGCCGGAGAATTTAGCCGTGGATAATATAACTTCTACCTAGCGTTCCATTTATATAATTTTAATCAGTTCCGTATTCAAAAAGGGAGTGATAATCTAAGGGATCCAAGATAACATTTACCTAGAGTAAAAAGCCAAAAGGAAAGAGAGAAAAAAAATTGAATACGTGTTCAAACTCTCTTTGTTTACTTCATGATTTCAATTATGAGATCATCTAGCCAACACCATGAAATAATGTTTTCATTTTGAGCCATTTTACTCTCAGGATTTCGTCCTTGATTTCCCCATCCTATACATTTATTTCTCCATCCTATACATTCTTTATTATAAATTGTATATTAAGATGCGAAATGTCTATTTGCGATTTACTGCCAATATTGAGATGTGCTAATAATTTTTTTTGGCATAACAGTTTATTTTGAACATTAATTTTATTTTTTTCTGATTTTTCGATGTGCATGCTCAAATTAAATTTTAAAAAAAATAAAATTTTATATTAATTTTTTATGTTTTGTAAATTATTGCACACTTTTTAATAAATTAGAATTATATTTTTCAGTAACAATCTTAAAATTAAGTTTAAATTTTATAAAAATTATAAAGAAAAAACATGATATGAATGTTTTTATTATTTAACCTATCTCTTTAATATTAAAAAATATAAATATTTTTATAATTTAAAATATCTTTAATATGATTTGTTATTATATAAACATTATAGCACGCAAAAAAAAGAACGATTTAGTGCCAGAAACATTGAAACAATTTTTATCGTTAAGACCCCTTCACTAAAGAAATAGGCACAAATTCCTTGCCATGTCAAGAAGTACCTGTTTGCTTATGTATTTGCCATAAGGAGTTGGGAATACTAAGTATTGTCCTTAGTTTATTCATTACTACAGTTTTCTGGAAGAAAAATATTCTTAATTCATTTTCCTGCACACACGAGCATTTTTCCAAATTCTCCCTGATTTACACAAATATCCTTTTTGAGGAGCACAGTGTTTGTCCACTTTGCACTTACACATCTTCACTAAGGCACACCCTTCTTTGAAATTCTCCAATCCTCCGCCAAACAAACCATTCGTCCATTCATTAGAAAACAAATCATCCGGGTCAAATCTCTCCTTCACCTTTAAAAATTTCTGTAAGTTGACTGCTTTTTTGGCGACCCCTTCAAACAAGTAACCTCCAGACTTCCCCCAATGCAGTGTTCCACCATACTTTTCAATCATCATCTGCTGAATCTCATCAAATACATCCCCATTCCACTTAGGCATTTGCACTTCTATATTTGTTCGATAAGTTCTGAAATCAAATGTGACCATATCCTCTGCAGGTCCCAAATATGTCTCTGATTTTTTAACTGACCGTATTAGTATATCAGTTGTGTCACATAATTTTTGAGGATTTAGATCCCTAATCTTCTTTATATCCTTAATTACTTCTACTAGAAGAGACATAGATACTCTCGATTCAACGTTAGAATACAAATTGGTATGCACCCGACGATCCCAAGGACAAATGATATCATTTTTATCTAAAACTTTTGAGTCCTGAAGGCTATCACCATATCCCTGGCATCCTCCAGGTGATTGCATGCGATGGTTGAAGCCGATCACTGGGTATCCTGTAAATACTTTTCCATCATTCAAATATCCACTGCCATTAGCTACAACTGAGATTGACTGCATTTCCAGGAGATTGCATATTGCCTCCACCTCTTCCTTAGATTGGATTCTGTCGTCTGGATGAAAAACAAAACGATTGTGATTATGACCAATATCACAAACTTCCATTTGAAAAAATTGATATTATCGTCTTTATCAGTGATAAGGATTATACTTACAATACGAAGCAGCTGTTTCAATGTCTGTGACTCTGAAAGCTCTACCAATTGCGTTTTCACCATCGCCAGGAACGGCAACAGGGACACTATATTTGGTCTGAAAAAGAGTTTTGCCATGTGAGGGAACCCACTCTATATCTGCAAATTCATAAGCTCTCAGGAAACTCTCCGCTTCCTTTTCAAGATCATTATCATCTTTCACGGCTATCGAAACAGAGCGTTTGAACATTGGCCGTAAAGCGAAAGTTATTTCTGAGATGGCTCCGAGGGTTCCGAGAGATATTCTTGCGGCTTTCAAGTCTGGGTCTGCTTCGGTTAGAGTGATGACTTTTGCGTAGCCTTGGGAAGGAGGCGCTGGGACTACTAATCTCATTGCAACCACGTATTCATAGACGCCACTGCCTTTGCCAGCGAGACCGCTGCCGTGGGCTCCCGTGGAAACAACGCCGGCGGCAGAGACTCCGTTCCAGTAAATCATGGCGGGCACAGCCAAGCCTCGTTCTCCGGCTGCCTCTATGACGTCTCTCATCATGGCTCCGGCTTGGACAGTAATCGTCATTGCGGTCTCGTTGATTGCAATTACAGAGGCGTAGTTTTGCGTGTTGATGATCAGCCCTTGCCTTCCCGGGCAGACTAATTTTGGCATGGCATGAGCCATGCTGCTAACTACTCTTATCTTTTGCCGCTTTTTCGCGGCCTCGGCAACAGCGTGGAGCAGCTCACTTTCTGATTTCGGCCACACGGCGTTAGCAGCCTCGCAAAGGGCACCGTCCTCCCAACTGCCTTGGAAATTGAAAATTGTGCAGGCGCTTCCATTGCTTTTACACTCCACAGACGGAGGAGTATTAACCCCACCACCTGAGTGTAACATTAACATAAAATAAAACAATTGCAACATAAATGAAAGATTTACAGACATTATTATGCCAATTCAGTGTGTAGCCTGTTTTGGACAGCCTGCAAAGACAGTATTTTTGCGCACTAAATAATATAGTGGGAAAAAGCAGGGGCTAGTCTACCATGGCAGTTATTCATTTATCCGGAAAGCTTTGACTTTAACTTTGAATAAATATTGTGCATATCGAATTGTCGAAATTTTTGTACTAAGAAGTCTTTCAGATAAATTTTTGCGATCGCTAATATTCTTGTAGTTGTTGAAATTTGATGTTAGTGTTCAGATTGGTGTAGCTGCACTTGAATGAGATTTGACGCGTACAATTGAAAATTTCATTAGCCACCGTTTTTTCATTCAGGGTTATAAAAATAGTTTAGTTAATTAAAATAGAAATCTTTGAAGTTTTTTTAAATAATTCTGTACAAATATTCCTGATAAGGTTGACTTCATGCAGGGAGACAGCGAATTGAAATATATGATACGTCTTCTAGATATTGATGGACAACAGGGTTTGTCAACCTCGTGCGAAGTCCTTAACCACTCACCACGTGATATGAACCAATGTCTAACGAATTGGCCATGTGATTGATTGTTGAAATTGCGTGACATTAACGTCGGGGTCCCGCTGACACTTTGTTTTATATATATTATCGTTGCATTAACGTCAGGTTCACACAAAGACTTTGTTTTATATCTATAGAATATTATTGTTGCATTAACGTCCGGTTCACGTTAACACTTTGTTTTATATTTATATAATATTATCGTTGAATTCTAACACTTTGATATATATATAACGTCAGGGCACGCTAACATTTTGTTATATATACATAATATATATATAAAGCAAAGTGTTAGTGTTAACCTGACGTTAATGAAATGGTTAGTGTCACGCAATTTTAACAATCACATGGCCAATTCGTTAGATATTGGTTAATTGTTCATATCATGTGGTAAGTGGTTATGTGTTTACCTAGCTTAAGGACCACTCGCCCCCACATATATAAAAGGTTATGTTATATCTATTTTTAATTAGTTATTTTTTATTTTTTTAATTAATTATAAGAAGTATAAAACACATAATTATTTAAGTGGACAGTTTTATATATATTTTTTTAAAATATTTCATATATAATTTTTTTGGGGTCATTTTCAAGCCAATCATTATAGAAATTCGACTAAACCAGATCTTGTACATCATTAGATAGAATTTTTCTCCTCTTTGCATCTTTATTTCCATGTTATGAGAGATATCAATTATATATTAGAATTCTATCATTAAAACTTTAATAATTAATATATATTTCGTTACCTTACTCTAATATGCCTCTCTATTTATTAAATGTAGTTTTTGCATAATCTCCAATTGCTTTTGTGTTATAGTAGACTTTGCCAAATTTGTCTTCAATTATTTTCATATGCCATTTTCTATGCTCCTTTAACAACTTGTAAGAAAAATTGAAAAAAATATATATATCATCTTGCAACATATTCTTATTCTATTTTCAATATCCCTAAAATTATGTCAAACAATGTAATTGTAAATAAATTAAAAAATAATAATAATATAAGTACAAAAAAAATTAATAACATATATTCAAATAATTATTCACCCCAATCAACCTCTAATATATCAATATCATTATTGATAATAACATCATTTTTAGACTCTCAAATAGTAAGTGTTTATACTTATCTAATATTTGTTATATCTCAATCCCTTGCCAAAAACAATTGCTAGATTATTCATGGATATCTGCAGCTAACAATTCAAAATTGATTATATTTCTGACTAAACTTGAGATTTATGCTATTATGGGATAGTAAAATGTTGTTTAGTTAGATGATGACAGATGGTTGTTTACTATGAGTTGTATTAATGTATGCATTTACGTTTTGAGCATACAAATGTATTGTTTCAGATAGTATTGATTTATAATTATCATGTTATTTTATCTAATTATCTATGTATTATGAGGTGGATGCGGTAGAATTCATCCATCAAGCGTGTCAAAGGGAAACCATCATCAGAAGGCGTGATATATATGGAGACATTTAAGGTCTAAAGAGAGCTGATAAAACCCTACACACACAATATATATAGTCATGGTATAAATTTATTTAAAAATGATTTCTTTTTATACTTGTTTGAAGTATTGAATTCTATAATTTTCTAGGTAGGTAAAATTATAGAAGTAAATTCTTTTGTGTGTTTAACATGATGTGCCAGTAATACATGTAGAAATAAATTTAAAGATAAAATTAAGTAAAGGTTACTATTTATTATTTTTTCATTAAATTCGTAAAGTGTAATTAAATGTTAAATTAGGTTAATATGTAAGTGGAATTTCATATTAAAATATAAAAAAGAAATTGTTTTAAAAAAACCAAAAAAAATATTGAAATGAGAAAAGAAAGACAAATTTAAAAAAATCTAGGAAAAAAAGTATTTAATGTATTAATTTTTTTAAAAAAATATAAAAAGATTAAAAAATAAATAAAATGAAAACAAAAATCTTGGAAAAAATAAATAAGCATCTATTTCGTATTTAAGAGAAATAATGAAGGAGAAATGGGATGTTTTTTGAATTGGAGAAAATAGAAGGGAGTAGCATTGGAAAGAAGGCAAAAAAAGAAGCAAGGAGCATCATTTAAGAAAAGAAGAAGGAAAATACCAAGTAGGTATTGTAATTTGATTTCAATCCATTGTATGGTTTTGGGAATGATTGAATGTTATTTTTTTCATATAAAAGTCATGAATATTTTATGTGAAAAATATAAGTAATTACATAAACTCCATTAAATGTTGCATTCTGTTATAAGCTTAGTCTAGCCATAAACTTACATAATAATTCCCTTTTAATTTATATGCTATGAAAATAGTTATCATACTATTTAATTGAGGGAAGCCTAAGACCTATTTTAATATATGCTTTAAAAATAGTTTTTAATAGGTTACATACATTTCCTAATGGTAATAACATTGCATGAAATAGGTGAAATTTGTAATTGGTATATTATGTGGTTTCAAGGAATCCATAAAGGAAGTGTATAAGTATATTACTAGTACGATGTCATGAATGTATTTCAAAGTTAGCCAAGTGTAATTAAAGAAATAGAGAGTTGTTACATTACCTATTACATGCATTACTTGATTTAGTATCTTGAAGGAATGTACTCAGTTCAATCGTAGCTTTGAGCTATTAGTTTCTCAAATATTGCCAAGAAAA
The DNA here is from genome assembly GCA_037957365.1 of Torreya grandis. NCBI lineage: Eukaryota > Viridiplantae > Streptophyta > Pinopsida > Cupressales > Taxaceae > Torreya > Torreya grandis. The sequence goes on from JARHVA010011048.1 coordinate 32,379, forward strand.
CACTAAGTTTGATTTTATCAATATGATATATACTTCCAACTAATAGTTACCATAAGGCTAGGGCATTGTACAATGATAATGGAATGTGTAGGCAAAATTTTAAAAATATATAGATCCTAAATATTATTTTTGTTTAACCCTGTGTATGTGTTATCAATTGAAGTTAACAAAGAGAAATTTAGTCTAAAATTTAAAGTTCTGGTGTCAACCACATGTGCTTAGATATAGGTTTGCAAATAACATTCTCTATCTTTTTGAGATGTCACCTTATTACAAATTTGACTGATATCTTAAAACATAATTTGTTATATATTATGCATCATAATTCTAGTTTTTATATGATATTTTTCCACCAAACATGGAAACATATTATAGGGCGTCAACTTCCTTGGTATGCCATATATGTTCTAAAAACAATAATAATTTGTTATTTTCCAAGTGAGATGCTAGAATAATATTATAATTTGTTTTATATACTCAACATGTATATATGGTTTTATATAAATAATAATACATATAGGCTACTATCTAATTGAGGCATGACCTTATTTCAGCTAAAATATTTAATTTCAGAATGAACTAGGTCTTCATATGTATTTATTATCCTTTATAGTAATCAAGAATTAACCAAAAATTTAATTACTTTAAAAATGTTCAATAATAGGCTTTTATTTAAGATTATTCAAATACTTTTGTGAATATATACTTAGTTTTAAATAGTATATTTGACTGGCATCGGGAATGTATTCGTTTAATATAATTTATGTAAGCTTTAAAAAAAAAGATGTTTGACATAAGTAGGGATATTATAAACTATTATAATCATCAACAGACATCAATTATTATTTAATCATATGGTATAGACCTTAAAACATCATTTCTTAAGATCAAGTTAATATTGCTCATATGTGGGAATCAGTCAGTGCCAAAAGAAATGTTAATAGAGTAATTTTATAATTGTCAATCCTTTGTAGAAGGAATCAGATAGGATTCGTAAGCTTGATTTATATAAAGAATTAAATATGGGTTTTGTTATAATTTTTCAATTCTTGTAATGGACTTTCACATTATCTTCAATAATATTAGAGTTTTATTATTCTATGGACATAAATCTTAGAATTGCTATCTATTAGTGAGAGTGGTAAAACAAAAATATATTCTTAGTCATTATTGTTTAGATGGCCATAACCATGTGTAAATGGATTTGAATGAGTAAAACATAATTACCTTTTTTATGGGTTAAAACTAACAAAATATTTAGATTCTTTGATATAATAAAATCCATCACATGGATTATGGTATTGTACTAAACTACAAACTATTTATATAATTAGAATCATGAGCGTAGATTTATTTAGTTAACAATATAGGGAGAAATACTAATAAAAATTAAAAATGATTGAATAAATATAGTGAATGATTACTTGTAAACTCTTAAATATAAATGGGTTGTAAAATTAGAATACTTGCATTTTGAAAAAATAAATTTTTAGTTTTTTTCATTGTTGTATGTGATGTGTGTTCCATTTATTTATAACTACTTCATTAGTTGATTTCTATGCTTAGTAGTTATGATCAAACACTAAATCATAGTTTATAAATTATCTAGTATTCGAATACCTATAAGTGTTACACAACAGGGTATGCAAGTGCTAGTATATAGGAATTATATCTATAATTCATTAGATGATTTGAAAAAGTCATTAAGATACACAATAACTAGGAATATTAAATTTTAGTATAGTCACTTAGAATAAAATAATTAGTTTGAATAAAAATTCATAATGGATTTATGAATTATCTGAATCATTACTAGTAATATAAATGATTGTTGGTCATATGCATTTAGTATCGAATAATTGTGTGAATTACATACTATGAGTGTGTTCTTATGTATAAATATATATCTATAATTAGTGCATAATGATCCATCATGATGCATATTTATATGTTTTAATACTTTGATATGCTTTTACGTATTTTAATTTATGGTATACCTAGATGGTATAATTCTTTAGTGTTTACTAGTTATTATCTATATAGATTGATTGAGTCCTAAAAATCATATGTTTGGATTATGTGTTGTTATGTAGTTAAGAACTTATGATAGTATAATATATCATACAATACTATAGTATAAAAGTATGTTGTACCCAAGTTGTACATATTATAATTATTATGCTTAAACTCCTATCTACATTAAATATTTTACTGTATACATGTTGGTTATTATTATGGATAACATATATTGTTACAGTCGGTAAGACTTGGTATATGTGTGCATGAAAAGATTTAATGTTTAGAAAATATTATTTTAGTATGTTATTGTGTTCCATGCGAACAATGACTTACTTTTTTATATATAGTTACTTGTATAATGATTATGTTTCTATGTATTTAAAACTACTTTATATGATTATTAATGAAAAATTGGTAGGTTATGTTTTAAAATAGTAGACTATAGTAATATGGATTATCTTAAGTGTAGTATGTTTAGAAATAAATTATGGATTTTAAAATTTATAGTTATGTATATTTTATTTACGTGGTATAGACTGTAGTCATTATTTTTACTATGGGATAGAAATAATTTAAGATTAGTTCATACATTTAAGGAAATAAATGTATGTTTTAGTTACTCCTATGTTTAACATCTAGTTTGATTGTATGCATGAATAAAATATAAATTAAATGAATATTGTGGTTGAATTATATTTGACCAATCTCTATTACAGATTTAAAATAAAGAATGAGATGGACTTCACTAACTTACTAATTTCATAATGATAGATAACAACAATTCAATCAAGTGATGTGTATGAATTTGATTGATATAGATAATTATTATTTATCATTTATAAAACTTTAAGCCAAAGTATGTTTAGTGAGACATTATTATTTCATGAGTATGACTCACATGTTTGTGTGATATCTTACAATAGAAAATATTTTTTGTGATATACTACATGTTTAGTTTAAAATCATACAATACATGGGTACTTACTAATCTCTTTGGATTCTCGTACCATCACTATCTACTCATCTATGAAGGGAGGGCCATTATATAATGAGAGATTGTGTGAGGGATCATTTATCCATGGTTGATATGAAAAAGTGCTCGAATAATTCTATCCCTCCCCATAGTAGTACTACTATTAAGCCAAGACTTGAGATTTCCATAAATACTAGAAACTCTAGAAAATTTATGCTCTAGGAAGCTATGTATCTATATGTATATTGTATTGTATTTATCATTGAATATTACCATGACGATTTATGATTACTTTTTATTTTAAATTAATAGCGGTGGTTGTAGACTTGTTTTAGTTGTAGTTGAATTAATGTAATTACTTAATGTATTTACATTATGACGTGTACACTCATTAAATTAGAGATCAGTGTTATGTCATACATTATGATTTTTATTATTATCACCATGCGTGTTTATTATGGCCTCTAAATATTCTCATGGTGTAATCTATATTTGTTATGTGTTAAAATTTAAATAAAAATTATGTTTTCTACGTCTAACTCAACAAGGTTGTTATAGTGTTACATGAGAGGGGTGATCATCTTAAGAGTGTGATGGGCCTTTAAATAATTGTCCTAAAAATTATATGAGATATCATCATCAATGTTAGATAGGGAGGCCTATTAGAATTTTTCTATAGAACATTTTACGTATGAAGAGGATGAGAGGGTCATGGCCTTCTCATGCTATTCAATGTAGGACATTTGTAAGGTAAAAGCGATGTGGACTTGAAATAAAATTAAATATCATAAAAAATATTTGAAATGATTCAATTTAAAAACTAAAAATAAAAATTTTATGTATGCATCAGGACATTGGTAGTATCAGAAAGACATCAACTCAGTCAATCCTCATTCTCTTTTAAATCCATATCACTAGTTAGTGAACCTATTATAAAAAAATACATAAAGAAAACAATCATAGAATTTATTTAAAATTTTCAAATTAAAAAAAAATTGAAGGAAAAAAAAAGAAAAAATATACCTATGCATTGATTCCCTAGAAATTGAGGAAGGACATCAACTCATCCCAACCTCATCCCACATATGTCTATATAAGTAATGTCCCTATTGGGGTGTGGTAATCATTTTCAATCGTGTATTGTGGAATTGCATAGATATTAGGCCTATCACATACCAAATTATAGAATGTTATACTAACAATATATTTGCACATGATGGCCTGAAAGGAACCACATGTGCCTAATGTTTAAAGCCTTCGTTTAGCTTGTGAAAAATAAATAAACTAATATTATTTATTAAGTCTATTTAACTTGTTTACCTATTCAATATTTTAATTTCTTTAAAATATTTTTCTAGTTTTATTGTTAATTATATTAGAGACGATGAAGAAGGCTAAAAATTAGACTGAAACCAAACTAAAATATAGTTTTGAATTTCATCAAATAATTTGTATCTAATCTACCAGAGAACAAACAACAAAACAAATCTGAGAAAACATGGGATATGGAGGTAAATTTCAATTGTGTGTAGATTTTTTAGAAGTTCTTTTAGGGTTTAATTCCTAGGGTAATTTTTCATTTTTTAATAGTTTTACCTTTTAAAAAAATTAATTCTTACCATGGGCTTTTCCTATAATATTTACTAAAATTATTTTTTATGCATCACATAAATATAAATTAAATTTACCTATAAATTTTAAAGATTACATAACTTTTGATATTCAATTTCATATGTGGTGGGACATATTATTCGCCTCCATAATTTAGTATTGGATATATTTTTTCATTACCCTTTACTACTGTCATTTCCCTTACATTTCCTCTAAAACTATATTGGTTGGCAAACGTCTTCCTTTTTCTTGATGTCATGTTATTCTCATTATTTTTGTCCTACCACCCCTATACCCTCTAGCCCTACGCCCACCCCACCCTCTCTCTCTCTCTCTCTCTCTCTCTCTCTCTCTCTCTCTCTCTCTCTCTCTCTCTCTCTCTCTCTCTCTCTCTCTCTCTCTCTCTCTCTCTCTCTCTCTCTCTCTCTCTCACACACACACACACACACACACACAAAATTAAATAAATAAATAATTATAGTATCCCTTTCTCTATGAATGATGTCAATTTTTCCTTTGTCTATCTCAAGTTGAACATAAAATCAATTGGGAGGGCCCACATATCTTCTCAATTCTAGTTTTTTTAATTTAGGATTTAAATGAAATGCAAACCATGTGTAATTTATGCCATTGTGTTGCATCTGGTTTGTGTCAAAAATGAGTAAGTAATTTAAAAATGGGATGACTAATGCTAACTTACATAATTTATGGTGTCATTCTAATAAATGTAGTTGTGACACTAGCTTATTGATTTTATCTTTTAAGTGTATTATTTAAAATAAAATTAATGTTTTCCCTTCTAATTATAATTCCAAATTGTTTAAATTATAAAACTATATGAATTAATATTTGTGAAATATATAGGGTTATATTTGTACCATAAATTGTCTCTTTTTTATGTTTTTTCACAATGAAATATTGAGGAATTTGTGTAATTTTAACTGGTACAATAGTGAATAAAATAGACTATTCTTAGTTATGCAACCTTTGTGCTAGGCTTGCATGGAATCTGCACCATCCCAAACATGGTGTAAATATGATGCAAAAATAATTAAAAATATTTAATGATTTAAGATAATATAATTATTTTTAATTACAAATCATGGTCTATAAATAAAAATAAAATATTATATTTATTTGTAAATACATTAAGGTGTTAATATATATATTATATTATTATATATTATTTCTATTAATCTATACGTTTATATATTTAATATTTTAATTTTATAATATATACACATTTATGATATTAATATACATTAAAAATTTAAAATACTAAAATGGTATATTAAATAATTAAATAAGATAATATTTAAATTTGATCTTGTTTTATAAAATAATTATTCCAACAAAGTCATAAAAGGTCCCTTTCTAATTACAAAGAAAACAAATATTATCTATATCATAATTTACTCAATTATTGTCCTCGTCCTCATCATCCTTGTTATCTTGCTTCTTGCCCCCTACTCCTCATCCTCCTCATGTTCGTCATCGTCATACTAGGATTAATCCTCCTACTTGTCACATATTTTTTATGGATTTTAAAATACATAATAATAAAATCATTTATGTATTTCAATTTCCAATTTAAGTAATTCATAATAATTAAAAAACACATTTATTAAAATTTAACCTAGAGGTATCCCTGATCCCAATAGAGACATTATATATCTACCTAGTGACCTTAATTGGGGAAAATAGAGGTGAGACTAATCCTCTAGGGGATACTTATGGGGGCCACATACACTAGATAGCCATAAAAATCTAGGTGGTGAAAATCAGATAACACATCTTGCATCCCTATTGTTAAATGAAAGTGTGTCTCATACCATGATTTTAAACATTATGTGCCCTTTTTCTTGGTAGATTATCATATCATATTTCCTATAAAAATAATTATATTCTAAAATTTTATGTTTTAATAATTATTTAAAAATAATTTATATAAAAAACTAAACAACAAATTTTATAGAAGTTACAATTTTTTTAACAATTTCATATACATTTCGTCAACCAATGTGATGAGTCACCGACTACCATTTTTGTACTCTTATTATCTAACCAATTACCTAGTTAATTTTATTCCATACATTAAATTCAATATATAATTTATAAAAAAAAAAAAATCATACATATCATTAATTTGGATAACTAACTTACAGCCGTATGAGTGCCTTCTTTTAGCCATTTGTTGCACAAACCATTCCATGCATCTCTATACATTTAAGGAAATTTAATATTTTACCTCCCTTCATCATTGTTTTGTTAGTATTGAACATGTAAATTCTACATACAAAAAACTATTAAAAGACTATAATATTAAAATTTTGAATTTACAGAACATAATTAGTCCCAAATGCCTCTTTTTTTAATTCAACCATTTTGAGGCGTAATTTTACATCAAATTAATCTTTCAATGGGAATTCCTAGAGTCCAAGAAAATCACTGCAACCATTTTTGTGTGTTTCAAAACTAGTATTTTATACCACTATAGATATAAAAAATAATATAATAATTTTTAGGCTCAATCAGTTATTATTTCTTGAAATTCCTAAAACTAATTAAACAATGAATGTTAAATGTAAATCATTATAAATTAACAAATAAATAAATAAATAGATAGATAAATAAATAAATAATAGAAATAACAAAAAAATAAATAAAATAAAATAAAAAAATATTTAAATTTTTAAATAAAATATATTAAAATACTTATTATCTCCAAACATCCATTAATATATAAATATTAACATTACATAGATTTCCATTCTGAGATCGCTTTTCAATTATTATCCATATAGCTCTCAATTACTGTATTTATAGATCATGAGTAAGATGAGAGGGTCTACCATCATATAACCTTGGTGGGGTCATCCCAACCTTATCATCATTGCCATCCCCCCTTAATGGATTTGGAATTATCTCCATGATTATAGCTAGGACAAACTCTCACCATCTAGCTATTATATGTCTTTATTTATTTTTATTAAAAGAGGGTTGTGCACATGACAAGGACAAATAATTAAATTTTAATATCTTATAAATTAATTAATTAAAATAAATTTAAATAATAAAACTAAAACTTATACCTTTTTACATGGTAATCCCTCATGATACATAAAGGAAATATACTCGTCCTAGTCTCATCATCCTATTGTTAGTTGATGTAGCAATTAAATCTATCATAATCAATTTATATTGGAATTTTTTATTATAAGAGCATCCAAAGTTTTATGTAATCTTCAAACAACCAAAAATAGAGTTTGGTGTGTTTTTTTAGGTTTGGAGGAAACATTTGTGTTGATGTGAGCTTGTTAGTCTCTTAGACTTATGTTGTAAAAGTATTAATTATTGTAGACAAATTAAAAAGATCTATTTCCTATTTCTATCAACCTGTATGGACTGATAAAACATGAAAATTTATATGAAATTGTTCTTTAATTTTAGAAATAATATTAAAATAAAATGTGTTGATATCATATCGCCTAACACTTGAAATAGCTGTAACAAGTTATAGATGATTTGGAGTTACCATGGTTACATACTCATTATCTGCATACATGTGACACTTGGCATGAGGTTTCCTTACATAAATATTTCATTAATAATTGGTTGATGAAACATGGTGAAATAATATAAATTAACACTTAAAACATTTGGACAAAATTTTATATCATTTGAAGTCACTACAAAATCATATCATCTAATTCTATCATAACACTTTGAAGGATTTTTTTCCTTATATATTAACACGTTTATTATAAATTTTGGTGTCATGGTATTACATGAAATTTTAAACATACAATTTAAATTTAAGAGCATTAAGAAATATATAATAATGTAATGTTCATTTCTATTAGACTGTGTCATCTACTTAAATTTTAAATATTTATTTACTTGTGGTAAGAATTAAGTTACCAAATTTTTATAATTTATATAAAATATAGTTTGAATGATTTATTTAAAATTTCAATTCAATTGTGTAAATACTAGTAAATTTATAATAGTTTTTGTAACTTTTGTGTCACCTATAAATGTCATATGGCTAGTCTACAGATGGTTCATTACTTTATAGTAAATCCATGATAAGAACTGGGTTACCATATTTGAAATGGAGATATTAAATATAGTATTAAATTTATGTTTTAAATTTTAGGTCAATTAGATAAACCACGATTAATTTATGATGGATTTTTTAATTATTATTCAACATGAAAAACCTTACTTGATAGTTAGTCAAAGTTATGTGTTGGTCTTAAAAATTGAAAGCAACCTAAATTTTATATTTTATGTTGATGTCAATTTATTTTAATATAAAAACCATGATGATATGGATGTTAATATGAATATTAGATTTAGAGAAAAGGATGTTTTGGAGTGAACGGTGACTTGTGAAGGAGTAGAACAAAGAGTTGTATTAGCTTAGGAGGAACCATATGAGAGTCTATACATCTTTCATGTAATTTAGTAATCCTATAAAGGCATGTTTGACTATCTATGTGTTTCTTTATAGTTTGAATGTATTTTTATATAAATATTATAAGTTTAATGCAATGAATATGTATTAAGTGCATCAAGTCTAAACAAGTATTGATGTGTGACCATGACTGAGTGTTCGGACCTAGAAATAGAGAGGTAAAGTAATAATTTAATTAGATTCCCCCTATCTTGTTCTTGAAATAATTGGTATCAAGGAAAGGTTTTTACCTTGAATGTTGTGTGTATGAAACTCTTATATGAGTTAGTTTTAGGGTGTAAAAGAGAAGTATGTTGAGTGAGTTACATGTTGTGAAATAAAAAGTTTCATAAGTTTGTTGTAGGTTAAGAGAAGTCCTAAAATTTGATAGGAAGTTTTAGAGGTTCTATTTTTATTCTATTTCATTTTTTTGAATAAAATACTACTAATTATGGTAAGATATGGCACTCAAGAGAAGATCAAGATAGGTGGATGACTTGACAAATATGTTAAAAATATTTCATGAAAGACTAGATATGATGGAGGTGATTACACAAAGTGGAGATGTTGTAGTTTAGAGTGAATATCATGAAGAAAAAATAATGAGGTTTATGTTAGTATGAGTGTTATTGGATGATTTAGAAAGATGCCAAATAAGTAGAGTAAAAGTTTACATGAAAAGGAAAAGACCAGCAAAGCAAAGGTCATGCTGAAGGAAAGAGGTAAGTATTTTTTTATATTGATTTGTTATGTGGTAATGAGATCCATGATAAACTTAATAAATGAGTATTGGAATTATAAATATGATTTAAATATGAGAATTTTGTATACCCCATGATGGTAAAGGCTCCATATAAGAGTATACTCTGAAGTGTAGTTTTGTATTAGAGAGATCTCAAAGAGGAGAGATAAAGGAAAGTAAATAATAAGGTGAGTGTATGGTAACAAAAGGTTTCCAAGTTGTTGGGTCATTTTTTACATCCAAATTTTTTTCAATATTTGATGAAAAAGTTTCATGTGATCATGTTTGAGATAAATGAGAAGAATATTCCTACTAAGAGAGGCAATAAGAGACTTAGGTTATCATATGAGAAACTCAAGTCTACTTTGATAAGTATCAATGAAAAATATGTATATGTATTAAATAAGGTTGTCTTGGAAGACAAAAATAAGGTGATGTTTCCATGTGACAATACAAAGTCTATTTTTAAAACTAGAAAGGAAGAATAACTTTGTTAATATCCATGAAAGGAATAAAACCTAATGCAAAAAGTTATGGAGGTGATATTAGTGGAATAAGAAGAAAGAGGCCCATTATTTAATGGTGGGAAGGATTTTGTGGTGTCCCATAAGTGGTAAAAATCATAATAATATTTCGTGAATGAATGCAATACCTTTTTCCTTTTTATTTTGGAGGGTAGAAGGGTTGAGGATAATTAAAAAAAGATAAATATTTTAGTAAATGAAAGAACATAGGTGAGTGAGAAGAGTAGTGATGAGGAGTTGCATTTTTCCATCAAGGAAACGATAGACATGGAAAAGATGAAGGTCAATGCACATGAGGAGAGTATGGTTGCATACCTACGATACGAAGAAAAATAAAACATAATGAATAATGAGGAGAGGAAAACCATGATGGTTGTTTAAAATGGGTATTCAGGAGTTCATCACACAACATAAATATGTGAGAATACTATGAACAATATGTAAAATAAGAGGCCAAACTTTTAGAGGCTATAACTTTTTATCTATAGCTCTGTTTAAGCCCATATTGATGTAAGACTGGCTGTCACAAAAAACATGGTATAGACATATCCTAGCCTATATGGTTATGAACTTTTTAAAATTATTTTATAAGGCCATACATGACCATATAAGGGTCTAAAATTTTAGTTTAATATTATTTTTGGTATTTTTATAATTTTAGAAATTGTATATTTTTTTAATTGGACATGAAATTCTTTTTATATTTTTTTGATAGGTTAATTTTAGTGTTTAGTTTATTTTTGTTGATTTTTAGAACTATGTGTACTTATATGTGAAACTTACTAAAAATAGTATCTGATAAAAATAATTAGACAAATTTTATTATTTTTATGAGTTTCAAATTTTACATGTCAACACCAATTCTAAGTTGAGGCTTATTTATGTATGGTTTATAATTATTTGAATCATTAAATATGAATCAATATCAGTTATTGTTTTATAATCTTTTATTATTGGTATTTTCTTGTATTGGTAGTATTTGTGTTCATTATCTTGTATCATCATAAGTTTGAATATTGGAGGTATAAGATATGGTGAGAGGATTGGGAGGAATTTATTAGATGAACTAGATCATGTAAGATCTATAGAGGCTAGTATAATAATTAAATAAGATTATTGTGAATAAAATATAGAGGAAAGGAGGAGATGATGTTGAGGATGACACAAATAAAGAAAATGGAATTATACAAGAGGAGGAACAACATAAAAAAATACCATCAATGGAGATAGGATTTCTAGAGATTTATAAGGAAGGAATGAAAGAATCAAGGTTGACATTCTAAATTATGGAGGAATTTTAAAACCGTAGGAGTTGATAGATTGTATAAATAACATGGAGAGGTTTTTCAAATGGAAAACTATGAGTGAAAATAAGAAGGTAATGTTTAAATCCATGAAATTGAGAGGTCATGCAATGGTTTGGTGGGATCACATGTAGAAATAAAGACATAAAAAGTTAATGATAATACAAACTCATGGAAAAAGATGAAGAAGAAACTTAAGTAGAAATTTATTGCTATGGATTATTCAAAAACTATATAGAAATTATTACAAAGTCTGAGGAAGAAGGATTATAGTATATAATACTATACATATGAGTTTTACAAGATTTCAATATAAGTGGATCATGATGAAACTGAAGAATAGATGGCTATGTGGTATGTAAATGATTTGAATTTTTATATTCAAGATGAATTAAGCATGGATAAAATACATTACATAGAGGAAGCTTATCAGTTACCATTGAAGGAAGAGGAAAATTAAAATAGATATAATTTCAAAATAACATATATTAGTCAAATAAGAAGACAATCCCATCCAATTAGGGATGGGGTGGATTTAATATAAATAAATTTGGTTTCAATATCACTATAGGAGAATCATCACATGGTGTAAAAAGAAAAGAAGATTATAGACAAGGGTCTCAATCTTTGTAAAGAGGAAGAGGATTTCAGAGAGGATAAATCTATGGTGGTGCTAGAGGATGATTTAGGTATTCTATTTGTTACAGATGTGGAGAATAAAGACATAAAAAATTTGAGTGTCAACACTAAAAAGATCAATAAAGGAGGAAAGAGTATTTCCCAAGAGTGAATTTATTTGAAACTAAAATAGAAGAACAAAATGAAGTTACAACAACAAATATTAGAGAAAATATCACGATGATAAGAAAAATGATTACTCCAAGGAAAGAATAAGTGTAGAATAAATAAGGTTGTAATGCATCATTATGAATGATTTTTTTTTAATAAGGTGTACTTCAAGAGGTAAGATATGCAAAATAATTATAGATGGTGGTAGTTGTGAAAATATGATTTCTAAGGACATGATTGAGAAACAAGGTTTATAGTGTGAAAATAATCACAATCCTTATTGTGTTTCATGGTTTAATAAAAGGAATAAAGTTATCATAGATAAAAGGTGTTTAAATATTTTTTGTAGAGGTAAAACTTACAAGGATGAAATATGGTGTGATGTTATACCAATGGATGCATGCCATCTGTTATTAGGAAGGGGATGGTAGTTTGATAGAAAATTAATTCATGATGGATCAAAACTACACACTATAAATATAAAATGAGGTTCAATACTAGTACTATAAATTGATTAAAGTTATAATTTTTGTATATATTGCATTCAAAAATGCACCTAATAGAATAGAGGATAGTATAAATATTTTGATAGAGTGAAAATTTTCCATGAGATATTGCAGGTCACATTCTCTAGATTTTTTCCAAGGTTGTTTTGAGATATTTATTAAAAATATGAATGCAAGATAAACTGATTCCAAAACACACTAGATTTGGTTAGACAATTGTGCATGACAATTTAAGAATTCTCAAATATTTTAGTTGGATTTTAGGATATATAAGAAGAGTAGGGTACAAAAATTTTGGATTTAATATGAGGCTCGACATAGAACATGGGAAAATGATGATACAGGGGCATGCATAAAAAGGGTACTAAAAAAGATTAAGGGAAGCATAAGGATGGTGCTAATTTGATTGATGATGAAAGTACTATAATTTTATGTAATGAAATAATATATATTGGATTAGATAAATATTCACATGTTCAAAAATTAATCTTATTAATAGAGGAAAACAAGGTAATATATGAATGTTAAATTACAATACCTAGATCAAGTGAGTTTCACTCAATTTGAATCTCAAGTTATAGTTTGTGAACTTTTTATACTATGTATATTTGATGAATTTTTTTAGGTTGTATGTAATTTTATTTGAATGAATGTGATTCAAAGAATTGGTTGGCAAAAGTTATTGTAGACTCCTAAGGCCTATGGAGACTAACCTTTCACTCCAATCACTAGGGGATCATGAAATGGCATCAAAAATTAGCTTTCACCACATCTCAGATCTTTTAAAACTTGGTATAATTTATTTATACTCTAAATGTAGCCTTAAGCATTAACAATATTTTAATTTTTTCATACATGTTCTTAATAATTTTTTATAAATTTAATTTTATCATAGAAGTGCTCACTTACATTCCTTTTCTTAGACATAAGAAATAAACAAGTTACAATTATTTCCATTATTTAATGTTAATATGATACGTAATAATAAGAATGGCCTAATGATTATTAACTCTCTAAAAATTGATTGTCAATATTAATTTTTACATGTGTTTTATTGACAATACTATTCTCCAAATAATAGCTTTATGATATCATTCTAAGTTTTAATATCCATCAATTAATATAAAACAACAACATTGTTATATTTTTTAAATGACCACCATATTTTGGAGTTTTTATATTCATGTTGCATTAATCTTGAGTGGTAGATTCCAATTTTATCCTTTTAAATTATCAATATTATTAATTGATGAGATTAATTATGATGAGACAATTATGCAATCAATGCTAAAACATTGTGCTATCACATGAAAATCATCTATCAATATATTAAATGTATTAATGTTTAAATCTATTTTTTAAGGTCTCAATGATTGAATTTGGTCATATCAAATCAAATATAATTAACACCATGAATTTCATATCATAAATTAAAAATCAAAGCTTGAACTCTCATGCAATGTCCTCACTTTTTTATCATGTGAAATGCCACTAAACTTTCTACTAGATTTAACATTCAATGATTTCAAGTTTTATTCATGTCATTCAATTGCCTAGTTTCACATTTCTATAAATTTAATGAAAATTAGTTAATAAATGAAGTTTCCTTTGTTATACAGTTGTCAATGGTGATTTTTTAGAGATTTTGATTCATTTGTGTCCCTTTTATTTAATCAATGGCTTCTAGTAATCCTTTATAACTTATGTTTTCATTCAGAAAGTGCATTATTATTTACAGGGAATGACCCTCCTTTGCCTCAAGAAGATGTAAATTGGTAAATAGAATAATTCTTGGCTAGACTTGGATAGGAAAACATAGAGGGAATCCTCCCAGTCACCAACATATCAATGACATTTTGGAAAGGCACCCTAAAAGCGGTAATAGGTTAGAGGAAGAGAATGACATTGCATAAAATTTTACTAGGGAAGTTATCTTTTTTCTCCTCAATCATTTCTTTAGAATTCAACATAAAGAGCACTGGTCATGGCTCATGAAAAATTATATGGCTTCAGAGGAATCGACTTCTAGCGATAACATTGCCAATATTGTTTTTCCATTGAAATAAAAGGAGACATAAATTGAGCTAAACTATTTATGAATATGCAAATGAATTTTTAACACTAAAAACATTATTAAACATATTTTTGCTTACATTTCATGGTTTTTAGCGTGTCCTCTATTAGGATTAATATTTTTAACTTCAGGGTTTTGTGTTTAAACACACCTCACTTCACTATTACCACTTTTGACATATATTTATGATGTGTGATTAGTGCATTATGTCCAACGCTCTCAACTCAACAGACACAAAACTCACAAAAGTCACACTATTTTCAATTTAATATTTTCCAACTAGTAGATCACAATGTACTTTAGAATTATATAATTTTTCACTTAAAAATATACCCCTGTGTCACATGGACTATTTTTTTAAATAAGTGCTTTTAGTGGAATGAACTATTTTTCTGCCAAAAAAGTTTGTGGGTTAGAAAGTTACAAGCTACATGAATATTTAAAGTGTTCCTAGAAATTGGAAACCACAAATTTTAATTGTACATAATAATAACTTGTTTTTATGTTTTCATTTTTAAAATTATCTTCTTTGAGATTGGTATTTTTTATTAAATTATTTCAAACAAAGATGTTAATTGATAATGAGAACGGTATTTTTCTCTTCTGGAATGATTAAACGTTATGTTCGTGAGATTCCTCCTCATCAAAACCTCCATATAGAGTTATTATTTTTGGTCATCTCATAATATATTAAAAACACTATATTTAATATTTTGAATTTAGTAATAATTCAACAATGGAAGAAAAATTATTGGGTGTCTTCCAAAGAAATATAGAACTATAATATATAATTTACATATTCATAATTAGCTTTTGGAAGAATTGCATATTGGTCTTTTTAACATGTTTGTTTAACAATTTAATAGGATCGATTCTCAAGAATAATATTTTCCTCCTTGGATTAAGCAGACATGCAAACTTGAAACATAGTTTGTTATGAATATGAGTACAATATGATTTTTTTTTGGTAAAGCTTACATGTATTGAAACATGACTATTTTGTATTTTTCTAACATTGTTTATATTATATCAAAATACATGGTTTGGTTTATTCGTTAGATGATGGATATTAAGTTTTAATTCCAATCCAAACAATATCTTTTTTGGTCCAAGTATACATTAAATTTTATGCCCTACACTTATAATTTTGGTTAGAGTAGTAGCTAATCTCTTTTGAGAGTATACAAGTTCTACACCAAAGGTTATTACACTATCTATGATATTTTTACACTACATATTATTGGTTATTCTATAAGTAGTTTAACCATTTTTCGTTCTAAGATTTATAATTTAGTAATAAGAGGGAAAAAAAAAGAATCGGCTGTCTTCCAAAGAAACACAAGGAGATAATCTCTAATGTACATACTAATAATTTATTTTATGAAGAGTTACAATTTATTTTTTATTTTTTATTTTTTATTTTATTTTAATGTTAAACAATTTAATGGTATCACTAAAGAAAAATATTGGACTTCTAGAAAAAAAATCAGAAATCAGGTATGGAAACTGGAAGCTAAGTTCGTTGAGAGTATGGATCGAACATAATTATTGATAGAAAATTTACTTTGTTTTACTATCTATGCTTTGTTTCACTCTCCAACTTCGTCATTTCCTTTGTGTGACTGTATTCACGGGTTCAAATCTTGATTCGTGCTATTTATTAACATTCCATCCATGATGATGACCAGTCTTCACCATTGTTCACGCAACAGGATCTGCTCAATCCCTACCAACATCTTAAGCCATTAATAATAGCGCCATCATTTTAAGGCCTCAGCAGGAACACCACATCAGGGTTTTGAATCCC
This sequence comes from Torreya grandis, assembly GCA_037957365.1. NCBI lineage: Eukaryota > Viridiplantae > Streptophyta > Pinopsida > Cupressales > Taxaceae > Torreya > Torreya grandis. The sequence goes on from JARHVA010011048.1 coordinate 49,187, forward strand.
AGGCAAATTATTTTCGCTTCCATTTCTGATTCTCACTTCTCCATGGCTCGCCTGAATCACCCCTTCACTTTCCCATTCCATGTAAGTTCATTTCCTTCTCAAAAAAAATTGTATTGACCATAATTCGATAAAAATAATATATGTTCACTTCCATCTCCGAAACAAATGTCAGTAGCCCTAATTCGATGTAAATAGTGTCAGCAACACTGACCGTCTCTAAACAAAATCCGTAGCTTTCATGTGTTGTAAATATTTTTTGTTTTCACCAACGCAACAAATATTGCTGAAAAGGTTGTCAATGGTTCATGTCTTCAAATACTGTATGTGCTAAGGTTTTACCCCTCATATCATGTTGAGGAGCATTCAAAAAACAATTGGCGTGATCATACTTGAGCTCTTCCATCGATGGCAGATGCAGATGTTCATACTTGTGAATAACGTGGCCACAAAGTATATTCAACGACCTATTGGCAAAAACAGAAATCATTAAATGGTGGAGGGAAAATTAAATGGGATATCGATAAAACAATTAAAAAATATAATATTTATATAAAAAATTATAATAGTTTTATTATTAATCTACTTTTATTTATTTAATTATTATGTATTATATTAGATATTATGTATACATATATAATATTTAATAATATATTTTCTAAATTAATATATATAATTATTTATATATTTATAATTATATTAATATCTATATCAAATTAACAAACTTAATAATATATTATCATTATATTGTGATATATATTAACTATACATAATCTATTAAGTGAATAATATATTTTATTATATATAATATAATATTATAATTAATTATGTATTTATAACTACTTATTTGCATTCTAAATAATAATAATAATAATAATAATAATAATAATAATAATAATAATAATAATAATAATAATAATAATAATAAATCATTGTTCAATGTGCTTTGGATGTATTTTAATTGTTTAATTAAAGATAAAATCCATTTTTCCTTGACATCATCTCTGTCACTACGGGCCTTATTTAGGGCCACCTCCACATTATATTTCCATTACTGTTGTGCATGTCATCATTGAACAACCTTTTTCAGCTACATGCCATTCATAGCTTACGAATTCTAAGTAAAAATCATCCTCTTTCATGCCTTAACTTATATAATTGTCTGAATTATTTTCTACTTCAAGTGACCTTTGTATTCATTTGTTTTAGAAAACAAGTGTTTTTTTCCATAAAACATCTTGTCCACTAAAAAATAGTGGTGGACATCATCTTTGCTTTTGTTTCTTAAGTAATGCTATGGAAAAAAATAGCTTAAGAAAATTGTTAATGCTTATATTCCTAGCATAATTATTTCCTTTCTTGAGTTCCATTTTAAATTGATGATTGGAGATTTTAAATTGTATTTTATAGATTTTTTAAAAATCCATCACTAATATACATTAGTTCCATGCAATGACTAAAATTGAACATGCCACAGCCCATTCAAGGGGTTTAAAACCTTTTCAAAAGTATCGTTAAAAAATTACCTGTAGTTTTTTTTAATGTAATAGTTGAAGTATTCATTTTTAAATAAATGAGAAAATATGGGTCATTTCAATAGATAGCCATCAAATAATTATGGTCTGTGGAACCCTGTCAAGTATATGTGGCCCATATTTCCAAATCATCAATATTTAGTGTGACAAACCCAAATGTCTAACCTTTTTTTGAAATATTAGGTAAAGATACCTAATAAATTAAGGAGAAGAAAAATCTAAAATCATTTCAATTAAACAATTTAGATTCATAACATATTATGATATAGTGATGATTAATGGAAATATGATAAATATAGAAAGTAAAACATCAAATAGTAATTTGATTATTTAAACATGAAGAATGAATAACACTTAGCTTATTGAATGATGCACACGTATATTAAGGAGGTACATGTGAAGAAATAAAGAGGAAGATGTTGAACTGTGATTCTTGAGATTATAAAAATATGCTCTCTATCATCCTAGACATACCATCAAAATAGGAACACTAGTTTATCTAATTTCATTTGGAAAATGACACTTATTTCAAATTCAACCTCTGCTTATTTGCATTCATTGTTGCCTTGAAGATTACATATTCAAATCATACAAATAGGTTTTTGATATCAATGCATAGCTTAAAATCCTAGGCCCTTCAACTAGGGAAACCAACCTTTAAAATCAAGGGTTAGTTGTCCTATGTGATTCAATCTAGTCTAAAATACTCCTCTATCAGTAAGTGTTTATTACATAGCCTATAATGTGAAAAGGGCATGATATTGATGTAGTTCTCACCCTTATGTGAGATTATTTATGAATAATGATGTAATATGTTATATGTGAGTGCATGTAGTAATTTATCTTGTAACTTGATAACTATTGCTTATAGTTTGCTCTTTGGATATTTTATACCTATAAGAATACTACTTTTATGACTAATTTAGAAATACAAAAGAATACAGCAATAGAAATAGGTTGTATGAATGATTAAGTGGGCTTAATAGGTGCTTCATTCGTAATTGATAAATACATAATTAGTTGGATTCAATTTTTATTTATACCACACATTTTGAAATTATTTCTAAAGAGGGCTAATTAAGACAAATATAAGGCAACCCATACATGTCAATAGGTTGGAAGTTTCATTGTTTATGAGGTACGAACACTAGTGTTATAACCGAGACACAGTTATTGAAGCTAGTGTCCTAACTTGGATGTTAGTGTATAGGAAGATAGAGAGTTGTTGAGGATATATAACTAACAGTGTAAGATATATATTAGGTTTTAAGTATAGTTTGGCATACAAGAGATCTGGGTAATTAGAATATCATTATTAGACTATAAAATATGAATTTAGGTAGAGTTAGATGGTGAATGTGAACATTGTAGGAGTGGAAAGGTCCTAAACTAAATGGTTAAACCATGGATGATATTTATAAAGTGTACAAGACTAGTCTATGATATAAAATAAAAATTTAGAACTTATAGTTGTTCCCCACTTTAATCTAGTAATGTATAAGGATGAATTTACTAGGTTAAAGGAAAAAAAATATGTGTGTTTGTGTTTATAAGATGCCTTGATTTGAATTAAGCCCCATTTTAATTAAATATTTGAATATTACCTAAAACTAAGTTCATGTTATAGTTTGATTAGTTCTTACAATCTAAAAATTGAAATACTTGAAATAAATGAGAGTAAGGAAGCAATATGCATGTGTGTTGATGAAACCATGTTGTCCCTTCATACTTTTTCTTTAGTAATGATGATTATTTGTTAAAGCATTAGAGAGAGGTTGAAAACTAAACCTTGGAGATATGAATATGTGAATTGGAGAGTGATCATGCCTCTAATATGGTCCAAGGGTGAATTATGATAAGGCCATCATGATCATTGAATCTCAATTGCACAACTCAAATGTATACATAATCTATCTAATCTCGTCTAGGTCAAATTATGTAACCATATAAACCTCCCAAAGGGGAGTAGTTTCAAGGATATTAAGGGAACTAAATCTCAATTACACTACTCATGAGATCTGACTTTTAAATGTAGATAAAGCTTAATTGGTATGTCTTGGTAAAGTTGATGCATAAATGTGTCTATGATTTGAATATGTATTTATGATTTTGTGCATTTGTATGACATATTCACCTATAATGTGTCATTATAAATTATATTTCAAAATTTAATCTTTGATATATGAATTATTTTAAATATCTATCACAAATATGAAAAACTCTATCTCAAATATGTGAAAATTGGTGCCTAATTTATAAGATTCTAACCCAACTATATATCTGAATTTTATAAAATATTTTTAATTATGTCAATTCTTCTAAATATTTGATGTTAACTCATGTCTCTATGACATGGTTCCCTACCTCCCCTTCCCTACCTCCCTCCCTACCCCTGAGGAGAAGGGAATGTTATGTAATAGTCACCTTATCTCAAAAGGATAAGATAATCTTATTAATTTTTTATTAATCATGTAGTAAAAAATCATATAGGGGAATCATTTATATGTATATTTATCTATGAAGATCACAATATAAAAATACAACAAACCTAATATGTTTTATATTGATCATATAAATGTTTAGAATTAATAAGCACAATCTCAACAAACAATATAACACACATAAAAGAGCACTAAATTTAACATGAAAATGGGTGTAAAGAGACTAAAAATAAGGGGCATGTTCAAATTCCATAAACTTAAAGGAGAGGACATGTTTAAATTTTTATGCACCAAAGTAACAACACTCAGTGGCATTGGGACCAATAAATAAAGAACATTTTAATATGTTCCATGATAAATAAAAGGTATTGAACATTAAGTACACTCAATTACACCTTACAATAAGTTGAAAAATTGAATTTTACACAACTATCATAAGCATAACATAGTGGTCCCTACATACATATGTCATGAAAATGTTCTATAACATATAATAGCTAACACATTATGTAAGAAGTAATCATGAATATATCCATGTGTAATAATTAGTATATAATCTAAACATCATAATGTAAATTAATCATAACATTAGAAAATATATCAATGATGATCAATATAAGTAGATGTCCTTAGTGTAGTGTCAAGTGAGTAGAGGAAAGATCCAACATTTATATGTGCATGTATCATGGATCTGGTGTATGCATGTACTGCACTCGATTACCTATGATAAATATGTGTTTATATAAATGAAATGATATGCTCTCTACTAACATGAAAAAAATGTAAAAGTTAGTAAACATCTGAATGGTAAATATTTTTATATTTTTTAAATATTTAAAAATGTATGTGTGATGTATTGATTGGGGTTGATCAAAATCATCATTGTTATGATTTTTATATGGATCATAATATAGATACATAATTCATTTTTTTCACTCATCTATCAACAAAATTATTAAATTATGTAGGTGAGGACATATTTTTCTTACTATGGTTATTTGTAATGCTTTTTAAATTACCATATGAGCAAGAATTGGTTGATTCTGTAATATGCCAATAATGCCATGATATTTTTGGGTTAGAAATATTTATTGCAATACAGTACAATGTTATGTGTCATGCTCTTTTACTCTATGATAAATACAAAATGATTTTACCTCTTTTAGTAGAAGGCTTGGTGAAGATTTATTTCATGTAGTAGGTATTATGATGAGTTTATTTGCCTTATAGGAGGATTGGATGAAATTTTAGGCACATTATTATCACATCCTTTATCCTTTCTCTTGTATATAGTGTTTTTTGTAACATAAGTTCCTTGATTGAGCATAAAATGTCCTCAATAAGGAAATTGGCGAATATCTCTCCTTGAGGTTGTCCATCTTCCCTTATTTACATCATGACTTCATCTTCAGCTGATAGAAGAGGAGTGACTCCTCTTTGAACAACTACAACTTTCTCTCCACCCTCATTTGTATCCATGAAATAGTCTTATTGCCAATTTTCACCTTGTACTAAGTTACTATGCACCAATACCATCTCCCTTCTATTGGATGTAGAATTGGGATTATACACATTGGTAGGCATGTTGAAGTTAGGCTACCATTGACCTCTTCCTCTCACATATTATTGATAATATTAATTTTATTAGGGATAAGTATTTTTATAGGGTCTATTTTGTCTATTGGTTTTCCTAGTTAGAATATCTAAGGCTAGTAATCTTTCTGTCTAATTAACACTATCTTTTACCTTCTTAGGAGTAGTATTAGGTTTGGCATTAGCATTAGGGATTTGATAAGTATTTGGATCAGTAGTAGGAATATTTTGTAGCAATGGCATAGACACCTTAAGAGTTAGTTTTCTACATTCAATGATTCTATTCTCAACTCTAATGGCAATTCCATATGCTTTGAGAAGAGTGAAACCACCCATGGATTGAAGCATAATAACAATATCAATACTAATGGATCTCAAGTATGTAGGTAAGACAAAGCTAGCAGGTTGTCTCATGGGAGGAGGCAATCTATACCATGTCTTTTGAAACTTCAATCTAAAGTCATGCATTTTTCTTTGGGAGCTCTTTTTATCATATTGAGCTGATGTATGAGAGAAGTATGGTCACTTTCATCTTAAAACATTGAATTTATAAACACTCCAAATTCCTCCCATTATGAGATTCATCCACTAGGAAAATTCCTATACTTATAAAGTCTTTTCCCTCTAAGGGACATGGCAAGGAGTCTAATGGAAAATTCTCCTCAGTAACATTGTGTAAACTAGAAAAATGTAGATATCCATGATGTGTTCACTATGGGTGACATGATTTTAACCATTGAATATCAGTACACTCTTCATAGAATTAGGAAGAATGTCATCATAGGCCTAAAGGTGAATTGGATTTTTAGTATTGAAGGTAGGAAAGGCATGTTTCCTATCCATGTTTTCTTCAATATATTAAATTTATATAATCTCTTCACTTTTTTTGGCTAGAAAATTTTTCTTTCTCTTCAAATGAAATATTAGGATGAGGGTATTTAACTTCAAGAGGAAGTTAAGGCTAAATAGGTGGATTGATAGGATTGAGTAATCTACTAGATGATGACTTAGTAAGGATGATGAAGTATGAGATAAAATTTATCACAAAATAATGGTATTAAATAATATTTTACCTTGAATGGAGTCACCAAATGTTGAGGGGCCCACCAACATATAGTTGATGTTGTCAAGACCAACATTCACCTTGATAAGTTATCTTGAGAATAATGGTCCCATCGGGCATGCAATAATTGTTATCACTAAATATTATACCCTAGCGGAGGTTGTTCAATCCTATTCTAGTATTTGGGAAACATTGGAATACTTTTGGGTATGAATTATTACCTAAAGGAGAAGTAGACCTCTATATTTAAGGGCTAGGTCCCTGAATTTGTCATAATCTACTTGTCACCTAAGCTACTAATTGATTGAGGCAAAAGGAATATAAGTATGCATAAAATAAATCTAATATAGTGGGGTGATACACCATGAATATATCCAATATATATCATACTTTATCTCCCTAATAACAAGACTTTCAAACTAGTCTCATAGTCCTAAGATGTTCTAACATAAGTGCTTCAATATAAAGGTGATATGCATGAGACCACTCAAGGTAAATAGAACAAAGAACATATTGATGAATATAAGGAAACTTGAACACTTTAAGTGTTTCTAATACACTAAATATAGTCTATATGACCTTTTTGAATAATAACTTCTTTCATAAGACATGAAAGGATAAGGAAAAATAAGAACAGAATCACAAGACTCAACCATTCATCAATTTGCACATTCAAACAAGACATTATTTGAACTCTAAACCAGATTTATTGTATTATTCAAAGGAAAAATATGACATCAAAAGAGTATGTATTTTCCATACCAAATGTGGTATTCTTATACAAGAGCCAAAATTGCAACTACCTATAGAATTTGGGAGATAAGAAACAAGAATGAAGTCTAAGAGTCACTAAAACATGTGTCAAGTTGAGAAAAGGAGTTGCACATGTAGGAGAGAGTAATATGAAATAGAAAATGTAATGTTTACTTGGAAAAATGTTCCTCAAAATATGAAATTCTTGAAATGTGGCATAGAATCCTCTATTACTTGTTCAGAAAACTCCTTTCATCATTTGGCCTCTTTGGAATGCTCCACAACCGAATAGGGATAGATGTGATTATTGAAATATAAATGAGGTTTTTTCTACATGATCCAACATGCATTGGAGTTATCCTTAATCATCATGATTCTTTTGGACATGACTTACCACTACATATAGTCAAAATAACTCCTCTTTTACTCCTTTCACACTTAGCATCGATGTTGATTTCAATTTTAAAAACCAATATATAAAAATGAATTCATGGAACTTTTAAATATCTCTCATGGACTTATATTCATAAACTAGACCTTAAAGTGTCTCCCACTTATAGTTTTCACCTTTTCACTTGCTTATTCATGATGTTAGTTTTGAATAGCTAAGATGATTGAAATTATAGAGGAATGCATAGATTATCTAAATATGAAATGTAAATGAGGAGTTATCTCATTTCCCAACCCATCTCCAAAAGTGAATTGCATCCTTTAACTCTTTCTTGAATCTACAAAACACCAAAATTTGTCAAAGAAAGCAACTCAATGTCTTATTCATACAAGTAGGGTGAAAGTCAATTTGATTAGGAAGATCCATGAATAGTATTATATAATAATCAATCAATTTATTACCAATTATATCTCATATATATGACTCTTCTACTTTATTTTACTAATCAGGTCATTACCATGTGTTTTGGAGGGCTTTGAGTACTTTTGACCATTTATGTTATTTTATACAGATCTAACATCAAGTTTTTAAAAAAAACTTTAAAGTATTTATTAAAAAATTCCTTCAACATATCTAAACTCCTCATACCCAATTTTAAATTTTCCATGTAGGTGTGATCATTTAAAATTATCTTTCTTGATCTTTGCTCTCAATTTTGTGCAGGATTAAGTTAACTTGAGCCAAAATATGGATTTCCTATCATCTCCTCTGCATGCTAAGATACTTAACACACTTTAAAATCCAATATGAACATTTTATATCTCATTGGGATTCTCATCTAGTAAAAAAAACAATAATATACCCCTAAATGGATAATAGGCCTAGTCTAGACCTAAAGGTCTTGACTACATGCTTATGGGTTTAGAACACCCTAAAATGTCTCTCACCTATGAAAATACTTATAAATGTTATTAAATTAATTATACAAGTTTATAAACCTCTATGAATGTTTTTTTTAACCCTTAACTCACCCTATCATCTCCTTTTCTCAAAACCTACAGGTTTTCATCCTTGTGGAATACCCTCTATCTAAGATAAAATATAGGGCACATCACCTATTGTCTCATCAAAAGTGAATATATTATGGGTTCATAAAAAAAATTAGATAATTTGTGAAAATTTTTATCTTTTTATCACATGGATATCCCTTCCAAAACTCAAAAAACTGAAGGCAAACTTTTGAGAAAGTTGACTATATGTAAGCCTTATATGCTGATTGTATGTTACTTATATGAAACTCTCTCTTTTCCTTATTTACATACTATGATATTGTAATGATATGTTCACTCTAATTTTATATGTGTTCACCATGCTTAAAAACCTTATATCTTCCATATTTGCATCTTTAACCCATGTCCTTACTCAACTAGGCCTGACTAGTAAAGTGATTGTGTTTGTCCTTATGAAAGAGGTGCCTATAAGTACATGATTATATGGTTATAACTTTAATACAAGACTTAAATACCTTATTAGAGTTACTAATATCCTTTTAATGTCATTTGGATTTATTCACCTCATATTCAATCTATGTCAACAACCATAATACCATGCTCGAGCTCACAATCAACTACAATCAACTGTAGTTAACCATTTTGGAGTAATAAGGGGCATGTAGGTAGCTATAAATCTTGGAATAAGTTCTTCACATCTTTTTTTCCTTTTGAATCATTTGGGATTAACTCTTAAAGTAAAATTTTATGTTTTTAGGTTGATATATTTCAAGGTTTACCTTATGAATTGGTGAGTCACCTACAATTAGGCTTTAGGTGATTTTTCTAAGTAAGGATTCACCTATAGGGGTTGATGGAGGTCATTAATATATATTTCAAACCTTATTTATGACCTTTGAATAATTTATATACCCATATCTCTAATGAAAACACTCAATCAAGGATATGTGCTTTTATTTTACTATCTTAGGATGTAGAGTCTCTTGAAGCTCAAATATTGTAGACAACATTGAAGAAACATAGTGAACAAATGCATGACTTTGAGGCCTTATAGTATGGATCTATAATTTCTAAACCACATAATTAATTTTGAAATATTTTTCCCTCGGATAGGACTACAATATGGAAACATTAAAACTCATATAGGTTTTCTGTCACCTCATCAAAAGGTAGCATCAAGAGCAGATAAGGATCTTTTATGGAGCTTTTAGGAAGCTTGTCCCTAAAACGTAGTTCCTTTATATGAAAATGGTTTCTCAAATCTAATTTCCAATTAAATTCTTCAATCATAACTATTATGATCTCATACAACTCCAAAAACCTCATTAAGGTTTCAAATCATGTGTTAATGCCTCCAAGTAATGTTTCTATATCTCTTTGGGGGACCACCTATAGGTGGGCATCTCAGTATGCAGGTAGTGAATGTGAATATAGGTATTATTCATAATATATAGTCTTATAACTAGTTTTCTAACTTACCAAGGTCTTCCAAAACTTTCTTCCAACATTGATGGATTTGAAACAAGTTTCAATACTCTAAACTCAATGTTCTTAGTCTCCTATAGGTGTTGATACAATTGCAAACAAGATAATGAATGTAGACATCAACTATATACATATAATGTGACCTCATAGTTCATATTTAACCTCATAATATTCTTCAAAAAATACCTATGAACCCTAAATTTCTTGAAACTATACAATTTCTCATTTTCAATGTGATTGGTCTTCTCTATAGCACCTATAGGTGCTCATTCTTGGTGGATGACTGTGCATATATGAGGGTTGACTATCATAGTCCATCATATATATAATTCAAAATATTTTTATTAATATATCAATATATTTAATATTAAAAACATATTTAAACTATTCATATACCTTCCATAAACATTTTCACACTTAAAGTCAACATGACTGTAGTTGGAAGTTGCTAGGAGTTGAATGTGTGTTACATATGATTGTGTCCTTGATCAATACATTATATTGAGAAATATAGATTGGAAATAATGTGATTTATATGACATGTAAATCTTGAATAAAAACATATCACCTTCAAGTGAAACCATTTTAGATAAATAAAAATCTTGCAGATAGTGAAATCTAACTCCTAGTGAGCTAGTGAAGTTTTCCTATAATTTGAATTTTTTGACCCATTAAATCACTTCAAATAATTAAAAAAATCATGGGAAACATGATATAAGGAATTAATCATTCCCTAGAATCAAATTCATCAACTTATTTTAATGGACTAACTCAAATAGGATCAAAACATGTAGGGTGTGGTGATTAGCTAGCAAAACAAGACCCTCCACTTGTTAAGAATGGATCATAAAGTATATGAAAAAATTATTAAAAATATAAAAATTAAATTAAATAATAGAATTTTTATTATTCACCACCAAAATCATTTGTCTTGGAATTCTTCTTAATGGCCTTACCATCCAATAACCTATTGACCAGTTTTGTGTGCATAGTGGAACGATTGAGAGATACAATGGTTTTGGTAAAAATTTTGAACTTAAAAATAATTTAAATAATGTAAATTCATTAAAATAATATTAAATTTCATTTCATAAGCTTCTCCCATGTGCTAGTTTCTCACATATACCATATAACCTTCAAAACTCCTTTTTCACGAGTTTTCTTGATTTTCAGTTAGGAACTTACAAGTTTTAGTTATTAATAACATTAATTATAATTAATATCACATAATATATGTTTGAAGTAATTTTATATCACATGGACACCAATTAAAACCATACCACTTCATTTAAGACACATATATGACCCCTAAATGACATAAGGACTAAATGTGACTATGACCAAGGATACATACACATTAAATCAAATAAAAAAGACTATGACACACCATATTATATGTTTATATACCATTATATCATGGTTTTTACTATATGGGGCTGACCTATTTTGACTTCGGGTCAAAAAAGTCAATAGTTACATTATTCGATATAGGTGGGATGAGAAAGAACATGTTGACCATATCTATTATGCGATGACCCACTTTTTAGGTTATTAATATCATAGAACAATATAATTTATATATTCCATCATGAATATCATAATTGGGATGGTGACTTTTAAAACCTTGAAGTATATGAGGAACAATCCAAGGTGTCAAACATGCTTTTTGTTGTTTAGTTGGTATTGATTCTGATTAGATATTACAATAATGATAATTTGTAAACATCAGGAGATAATTTTTCTCAATAAATATAAAATTTTAAATGTATAAATACTCTTTTTTATGAGTGATACTTGATTTAACAAAATTATCCATGTAGGACTTTTTCCTTTTATCACATAAAGAAATATAATTTTGAGTAATATTACAAATAAAATCAAATAAGAATAAGATCTAAAACTTCATAAGGTTTAAACTTCAGGCATGTTTGTATTGGCATAAGAAGACTTAAATTTTCATTTCAACAAAATTTTAACCATTTTGAAATAAAGATAAAGATAATAACCTAATCAACTAAGGAGAAGACTATTTTAAATTCAGGGCAATTAAAATAACTATAGATTCACAATAAATTTTAATAAAGTGTTGAATTATGGAGATATGTTAAATATATAAAATATAATGTCAGACATTATTTTGACTACATAAATATAAATAATAAATAATAATTTACATATTGAATGATGTCAAGTAGTCCTAGGATGTGCATGTACACAGAAAAAGAGGATGATGCTTAGCTATGATTCATGATATTCTATAAATCAGCTATATGTCATCCTGAACACTAACCTAGAAATAAGGACACTAGCATTGATTATTTTATCTAGAAATTAATTCTTATGTCATTTAAAAAATGCAGGACCATTTATTTCAATTTCACAAGTGTGTTTTAGTGTTCAATATCACCTTATAGACTATATGATCATATCATGAACACATTTATTGGATATTATTATGTAGATCAAAAGCTTAGGTCTTCCAATCAGGGAATACCACTTTAAAAAATAGGGGTTATTTGGATGAAGTGAAGTTAAGCTAACCTAAAATGCCCCTCTATTAGTTATTTCTTCTCTCACTTGTATACATGGTGAGTCTCCAACGGGTCATCAAAATATAAGTAAATACATGTACATGAACCATACTATTAATTAACCATTACCTCCATATATGTATACATCAATTGGGTAAAAGTAATCTATGTGTTATTGAGATGGTCCACAATTTGACTATGGAAAAGATGTGACCATTTCCTACTACAATGTATCAATAAGTATATATCATTAAAATTTACATGTAATTTAACTATTACATTTTAAATAAAAATCATCTAAAAATTAACGTAGAAAATATTATTAATTTTTATTTTATTTTCTTCCAACATGTTAATTGAATAAGATACCTACAAAGGTGAAGTCGAGGAATCCAACCCAAATGTATGTATATAAAAATCCTCAATCAAAACCATATCATCTACCCTCTTATAAATACCACCATAATAGGGATGTATCACATCCTCCTCCTAGTCTAAATTTACAATGAAAATAATACCATAATATTTACGTTTACATGATCATATAGTAAATGTTCTAATCACATCTTCATGTCCACGATTATAGCATTAATGAGGTAAAGTTGACACATATGAAAAATGAGGGTGTTACTAAGTGCCTTAAGCTCATACAAAGGGTCAATATATTTAATCCAATTCACTATAGAGGATATTTTATTAGGCTAAAATGCCTTTTGGATAGGTAATCTCATGGGCTAATAAGGAGCATGATGTCCACCTAGTCTATCCTAATCAAATCCTTTCTTTTGGCCTTGAAACACTGAGTAACACAAATAATTATGAGTTTCATTGAGGATAAACTCACAAAAGATTTTATTAAAAAAATATCAAAGGAACCTCATTCTTTCTACAAGGTGAGTGATAAAAGACCATCCACCATCAATCACAAAAAAATTAACTTATTAAATCATGGTGGCACCAGTGGATTGGGAATTATTTTCATGATAATAAAGACAATTCATTGGTTCTTGGATACATTAATATTATTAAAATATTTATTTTTGTTATTTATTATCTCTCGTGATAGTGAATGATAATTTTTTTATCATAATAAGACCTATCACTTTCTATAAACTACCCATGTATCAATTTGGCATGTTATGAAGTCAACATTACCTAGTAATAAATATAATGTATTTTAAAAATAAATATGGTGTATGTTGTTAAAAAATGGATCTGTATTTTTCCTTATTATCTCCTCAAAATACTCCTAACTACTTAGGGGGTCTTGTATAATTTTAATAGCGTTACAAGGATTTCATGGATTTTTCTCTTCATCTTCAATTCCAACATTTTTTTTTCATGTGAAGGGTATTGATATATTGTAAAAATAAAAAAAATAAATGGTTTTAAATAAAAATTTACAAAATTTGGTGTTAATTTTTATAAATTTATTCTACTTACTTATCCTCTTGTGAAACATTGTTGATTATATATCTTAACAATATTTTCAAGATATTTCAACATATTTATTAGAGAAGAATTGAATTTATCTAAAACATGAGCATGAGTTTTATAAATCAATTCATGTATGTATATAAATGAATAATTTTAACAACGGTTATTTTTTTAAAATATGTTATTAAAATTGTGTAGGTGGCATATCATGTATGTAGTATATGTACATGGTTTATGTGTGGTATTACAAAGATTAATACTAAATAACACATACAAGTTATTTTAAAATTGAGTACATATGTATTCTTAATTCATGTTTTATTCCAAAAAAATGTCCACATTTTTCCCCACTAAATTTCCCCACTTACCTTTTATATGTTATAATATCATGGATATGGAGGTTAGTCAATGGTTGGGGTGAGTATGGTCCACCATGGTTAGGTGTATGGGTGTTTTCAAATCTATTTTGGTAGAAGATTTATGAAGGAACATGCACATCCTTTTAATATTCCCTTGAAATATATGAGTGAATTATGGACATCAATAATTGATGATGATGTAAAAAAAAAAAATTGGTTTAGTTTTTTATAATGGTTTCTATGTTTTAGGCCATCTTAGATATAATTTTTTTTTTTAAGTTTCACTTTCATATATGACCATCATCAATTCATTTTAGTTTTAAATAATTATAAATTACATATGTCATTAATTTTGTGTGTTATTTTTTAGTTTTAATATAGAGGGTTATGGATATAGTTGGTTAACCTTTAATAATATGTACCACCATAACAAAATTCACATGATTGATGAATTATATTTTGTTTTTTATTCATGTCTTGAACCTAATAATTCTTGTTTTAGTTGATTAATATTGCATAAAAACTGGTTGTTGATTCTCTTATTGAATAGTGTCACACTTGTAATAAAAAGTCTATTATGTGGTGAAGAAGAAACTTTCTCACAACATAATTTTTCTAGATTTGTGTTGCAATATAATATCTATTATTAGAATTTTTTTCTATAAAATGTATTTATTGTATTTATGTAATGTTTGGTATTATTATTATTTTTTTAAACATTTAGCTTATTTTCTTCAAATGTTATGGTTTATGGTTTGTCATTTCTTATAAAATTATATGGTTTTTTAAGAAATGAATATTATTTTTTTAAGGAAAAATAAAGGTTCTTATTAGATTCATCAATGAAGTCATATATCATGCTCTAATGAACTAGGTTAGTATTCAAAATTCTATAAAAATATTCCTCAATAATTTCCTTAAACATGGAACACTTATAATTTGCTATGACTATGTTTTTGACACTAGGTAAAGCTTGCTCCTAAATGGAATTGTAAATTTGATCTCTTTCATGATAATATGTTTGGGTTAATGGATTGGTTTCTATAAAACAAGGCTACTTTATAGATTTGGTTCAAGTCATTTCTAATACTAGTGACAAATATTTTGATGTTTTTAAGGATCACATAGTAAAGTGAAACAAGTGTACATGAATCAAGATGATATCATTGTAGATGTTATCAATCCCTTTTTGGAAATAATTTAAAAAAATAAAATACTACCAAATATATATTTAATACAATAAGGGAAACCTTAATTTTAGGGTAGTAAAATAAATTGTGGAAATAAAAAATATAACATTAGTATATTCTATTCTTCTTCTCTACCTAATTATCCTCTCTCAAATTTTGGATATGGTGGTGCATTATCACATTGAGTGGATAATTTAAGTGAATAGAATGTCCACAAAATATTGAATTTGGTGTAGAATATATGGGAAATGTATGACACCTTGGTCAAGAAGAAGGCTAAGAACATGCATATTGTACAAAATGAGAATGGTATCACAAATAATAATTGGTACAGAGATTGTTAATGTTTTTGGTGTGGTGAAAAAAAAATCATAGGGCTTGTCTTCTCCTAAATAATATAATTTTTTAGTCCTATATTTTTTAATATGTTATGTTAGTTTATAAATTCAATGCCTAACACATAAATGTAAGCATCACATACAATTTCAAGTTTAATGTTTGACTATCCAATGATAAATTAACACTTAAAACTGATAAATATATCATTAAAGAGTCAGACATTCAACTTGAAAACATATGTAATGGATAATATTACTTATACCCAACTATGGATACTTGGTGAATTTTAATTATTTTTCACTTATATAATATCTATCTAGTAGGAAATAATATTTTTTATAAATTCCTTGATATTAATAAATATTAATTTAATTGGTCATCTATATGAGTCTGATTAATTTTCCTTATTGGTAAATAAAATAAGTCTATCATGAACCAAGTCCATGTAGGGGTTAGAATATATTATATATTATTCTAAGCATTTTGTATAATTTATTTTGGTATTGAGTAAATAAAGATAGTTATCATGATGAGATAATTTATATCTAAAAATAATATTTTTTGGAGATCAATGCTAAAATTCCAAATTAGTAATGCCTATCAATTAAAATTTAGTTGATGGTTAGCTATTTTGGGTACTTGTAAAATAATTTAAAACTATATTTTAAATTAATATTTATATAATTATTAGTCTATACCCTCATGCTTCTTGATGCCATTAAAATACCCTTGACTTTAACTCAATATACAACCATAGCTATTGGAGCTTGAATTTTGATCCATTTTTTACTCATGTGTAAGGCTCTTCTTCATTGGTTTCACACTATTCTCAGGAGAATAACAACACTTTTATTCCAAATCATCAATCAGAATTACCTCAAACACATCAATTTTTTAATCTTCTATAGAATTCTAAGTAGAGGACTGAAGATCACATTTAGGAGAAGAAAGATCATAATTCAAGTATAATAAATCCTTTAATGAGTTAATATCATTATCTTCACAATGGTAAAATTGTGGGGATTGAAAGTAAAATAAATTGGGCATTCAGAAGAGATAATAATGCCCACTAATATAAATAGACGGAGATCATAAATCAACAAAAGCTTTCCTTTTTTTTAAATCCATAATCATGCAAATTATGATTACATATTATATAATATAATTGTAAGCTCATTTGTGTCCAACTATGACAATCTAGTTTATACATAGATATACATATACATGTGTGTGAGTGCACGCACACACACACACACACACACACACACACACACACACACACATAAGGACATATTGTTTTGTATAATTTTCTTTGATATTAAAAGGAAACATATTTTAATTGGAAAACCAAATGTGTGGGATAATTTATCCTTATCTATGGAGAAAATAGGTTATTTCTAGTGTTCTATATGTATAATTTTAATCAGTTATGTAATCAAAAATGGAATGACCATCTATGGTATACAAGATAGCATTGACTTAGATTTATAATCAAAAAGGAAAGATAATGACATCTTTGCCTCTGACTTGATATCAAGGAAAAAGTTAAAATACCTATTCAAACTCACTTTTTTATTTGATGATATAGGTTATGAGATCATACATGGGTAATGTTTTATGAAATAGTCTTTAAATTTTTATGCTATCCTTTGATCCATTTTACCCATCATGTTTTCACCCATGATTCTTTTTACCATAGATTACTTATTTTATGTGAAACAACTCTTGATTATAATATTCTTGACTACGATGTAAAGTAGTATATTTTTAACCTCTTATACGTAGATATTGGGTGGTACTAGACATAAAGTGGTTGTGACAATATTAAAAATGATATTGTATTGGGACCTACTAATGAATATATTAATACAGGGGCCATTTTTAAAAATAAAATTACCTCATTAAAAATAAAAAATTTACATTAAATTACATTTTCAAGGATATCATTTGTTTATTTCTTGATATTTCAAGTGATATTGAGTGAACTATTTTAGATCAAAATTTTAGATCATGCCCAATGAACCATCATCAAGTGAGAGAATATAGTATTATTAGTTTATAGATATAAGGTTCTATTTTAAAATTTTAACAATGAGGTGTTATTTTAATAAGGATAAAGGAGGGGTTTGAAATTAAGGACCCTAAACCCTAGAAAATAAACAAACAGACAGGACCTAATATGCCTTGATACAACCTTAAGTATTAAAATATAAAAAATCATCCAAAATGAATGCAAACAACCCAAAATTAATTATAAAATAGCCAATCAAGGGATTTTAACGAAAATACCCTAAAAACTATAAATGAAACTAACACCAAAAAGAAGAAAGAAATGAATGGTAGTGGCCAATAAGTCAAATTAGCTAATACAAAGCATATTTTCTTATGAATAATAACTAAGCATATTTGGAGCCTTTTATAATATAAGTACTTCCAATACAAACTATGATTTTAATGTATTTGGGTACAAAATTAAAACTTACACATGAAGTTTACTCAAATCACATAACTTCCACACAAAGTTAATAATGATTCATAATGAGAAGAAGTATAGAGAAGTATAAGAAACACATGACTAATAGGAATTGGCATTGTCATGCACACTTACCCTCAATGTCAACTCAAAGAGGCCTAACATTACATGAAATTAACAAAACATGGTAGCATCAAGTGGTTTTGTGAAGATATATTCCATTTATTCATCTGTAGGATAAAATTACATATCAATATCACCATTGATAATTTTCTCTCGAATAAAATGCACCTAAAATTTAGTACATTTATTTATTTGGTGTTGCACTATATTTTTTTCTAGAGCTATACAACTTTGGTTATCAAAATGAAGGATGGTACTATGAGAAACATCAAAATAAATTTCTCCCAACAATATTTACATCCACATGGTTTCTTTGGTAGATTTCAGAACACTTATGTGCTTTTCTTCAATAGAAGAGATAGAGATAGTAGGTTACTTCTTGATACTCTAAGTGATAGCAACTATACCAAAATTAAACACATATCCATAAGTATATTTGTGATATATAGTATCACCAGTATCTTCAACATTATGATAACCATATAATTTAAATTAGATATTCAAGATTTCAATCATGAAGGACTAGAGTTGGAGATCTTCAACTATGGCTTGAATGTTGATAACATTTATTATCAACATGTATATGTGTAAGAATAGTTATAAAAAAGACATATCTAGATGGATTTAGAGCTCATGGGATTGGGATAATATGTGATTTACCTATTTCAAAGGGTTGAAAGAGATGTATTTGTAATGGGAGATACCAAAAGTGGAAATGTCATTTTAAGGATATAAACTTGTCTCTTGAGTTTATTAAAATAATATTTAAGCACTGATCAATATATCATTTTCCATAAAATTATATCTTATGTTATTTAATAATTTCCTAGGGCTAAATAATATGGGTTATACATGCATGTGATGGTTCTTCAGGTTAGTGTAGATGACATGTGGTTTTCATTTTATGATTGTCTAAAGTTTGCATCAAAAAATAATTTTTTTTCTATATAGAGAAGGATGTTTGTGAAGCTAACACACATGGGTACTCCATATCATAATATAGAATACTTTAAGGATAATAAAATATAACTAAACATTATTCAACACCACAAAAATATTGTTTCTTCTATTTTTCATCCACAAAACATAAGAGATGGAGAACTCTAGCTATGACATTAAGTTAGTCCTAAATGAATAAAACTAAATGAAAGAGTAATAATTAATATATGGTTGTTTACCATTGAATAAACAAAATTTTTGAGTAAACATCATCCATATATACTTCTAACCCAATACAATAAAATCTAAATACTGAAATGTATGTATATTCTAATCCTCATTAGTATGGGAATCAAAATAATATGGGTAGTGACAAGGGTGTGATATGTGCTAATAGGCTAGAAGAGCCATTTATTTCCTTTCACAAAATTGATGATCCAAAATAATATCATAATCCTATATTAGTGTGTCTTAAAAATATTGAAAATTTAAAGTCACAATTAAGGAAATGATGTAATAATTATTCACCTCCAATAATGATACATAAGTTTATAAATCATTTAGAAGCAAATAGAGATTAATTTAGACACAATCCTTTAATGAAATTTAAAATATATAATATAAACCCAAATAATAAACCTCCTATACCTCCAATAATGATACATAAGTTTCTAAATCATTTAAAAGCTAATAGAGATTAATTTAGACACAATACTTTATGATGCAGGAGCATCTACAATGGTTCAAATTCTAGTATGAAAATTCAAATTTTAGTTTTCCCTCCAAATTGTGAGATTTCAAAATTTCACCTTGAAAGTAAAATGTAATTATCAAAAAGTGAAAGTAAAAATGTAAAAAGTAATGGTTAGGCTGTTGAGTAAATTAGGGGAAAATGGTTGAAACTATTTTCAACCTTAGAATATTGTTAAAACTTAAAAACAACATTTGTTTGCCTTAAGCCCAATTTGGGCGTAGAAGTTGGAAGAGAGATTCTTGAAAAGAGAGAAAACAAGAAGAATTCATTAAGGAGAGAGGATGAGAAGAGAAGAGAGGATGAGAGGGGTGTAGAAGTGCAGAAGAATAGAGAGGAAGAGTCCTCTCATTTAAGAGAAAGAGAATGGAATGAAGAAGAGAGAGGAGAATTAGTGAGGGAGGACCTCACTCAAGAAATGTTAAAGGAAAGAGAAGGAGAAGTCAAGAGAATGTGTGAAGGAGCAAGAAATGTTTTGAAAGCCATGTATTTTGGCATTGAAATGTAAGTCTTATATTTATCAATGAAGGAATAAATTTTTTGTTTCATGTTATGGTCTCTTTCTGAATTCTGGTAACAGGCCTGCATATGTGAATGTGTGTGTATATGTGAATGTGTATGAATGATGTTTTTCTATAGAACATTAAGGAAATTACATGTAAAATGGTTATTTGGCATGTTGAGAATGATTTTAAACTGATATTATGTGAACAAGAGGTCTTAAAAGTACTTTGAATGTATAAGAAGCCCAAACAGGCCGAAACTAGATATTCAGGAATTTAAAAATACAGCTCATTATCTAAGGTGAAATCCACATGAAAATGTTTGGATGGAGTCTAAAATGGTATGGAGATAAGATATATAGGTCCCTAAGGCAATTATAAACTTAAGAGTGAAGAAAACCAGGCCCTAAAAACCCTCTTGATGTCCAAAAACTCCACAGTTGAAATTCAGGCCTGTAGGTGACAGTGTATAGAAAAAATTAAGAAACATGTATGTTTTTGCATTGTAAGTGGATTGATCAGGTCATTGTTGATAGGGAATATGAATGGAGAAGTCATTAAGGTATTGAAATGGTTGTTTATCCTCTTCAAAGTATATTGATCACACAAAAAGAGATGACAATAATGAACCCTGTTGGCTGTCATAAAAATACAGTCCAAGACAACTGAGTTGTTGAACATTAGAAGGTACAGAAGGTTGACATGACCAAGATGATTATTAGAGAATGTGTAGGGGGTTAAAACAGACCCTATAAAAGTGATTATAGCCCTTGAAACTGTCTAAAACACACCCAGAAAAAATAATTAGCTCGCAGCCTGTGACTGTCCAAGGGAAAATCCTGATTTAGCTTCTAGCCCTCAAAATGAGTTTTAATGATTGAAACCTCTTGAAACTTTGGAATTTTACCCTTGATGGTGTTTTAAAACTGTTTTAAGTGGTCTAAAGGTGCTATAGTATGGATAATTATGGAAAAAGACAATTACCAAGTAAAGCCTAGGTGCATGTGAAGAAAAGAGCATAGGCCAATATAGGAAAAGTGGATTTCTCCAAAGAAGTGCCCTAAAAATGATTGATTCACCTGTAATAAGGTAATGGGTATCTATAATGATGCTTTGTTTTCTTATAAAGTCCATACTTTACTCTGGACAAGGTGTTTTGCACACAAGGAGGGCTAATTAGAACAGGGCATAAAGAAGGAAGTACAATTCCATACAAAACATCCTCAAGATATTTTTTAGTATGTTATAGAAGGGATTAATGGGTATCCAGAAATGGTTTTACTTTCATGATTGAGTTAACTGAAAAAGAGTTATGGCCAATAAATAGGGAAAATAGGGCTACAAGGAATGCTTGAATTAAATAGGCTTGTTTAAGAAGTTAGCTCACTTGTTCATGGTTACAGAGATGTGCAAGATCAGTTTTCATCATTTGGTATCAGAGCTTGAAGCTCTTTGTAATTGATAACTTGTTGATGGTTATGATTTCTAATGAGTTGTTACAGGATTTGGTAAGATGATTAGCAGGACAAAGCATTAGGAGACCCTGGGGAGAAAAGGTATGCATAATTGTGATATTTGATTTAAGTTATTATGCTGAGAAGAAATCAAGTGAAGGAGTTGTATGTTTAAGGCAGCCAAGCCATTGAGGCTTAAGAAGAGAAGAAGCCAAGTAAGGCTTAGTGAAGATCCAAGAAGAAGCTTGGATAGTTTGCCAAAAGACTAAGGTGAAATAGACTTAGGTGAGGTAAAGGATGGAGTTTGAAGCTTGGAGAGCTCAAAAGTAAGGGAGCAATTGAATTCTCAAGAAGAAGATCCAAAGCAAGGTAAGCTTGGATTTATGATTTGTATTTGATGAAGTGTTGTATAAGAGTTGCTGCAGGATTGAGAAAAGGATCAAAAGACTAGGATGCAAAAGGCCTAGGTGAGATCAAGGAGATTGTCAAAAGACTAGTCAAGGAAAAGGCTTGGGTGAGACAAGGTATCAAGAGACCAAGGTGGAAAATACTTGGGTGAAGATCTCAGAGATGGAAGCATTGTTGAAGGCATTGCAAAGCAACAAGGTATATGAGGGCACCAAGAAGAAAGCAAGCATCAAAGGTATGAACAGTTTTATAATTGATAAAGAGATTGTTAATTTGAAGAGAGAGTTAGCTAAGATTAAAGATGAATATGAGTCTTGGATGCAGATGGATAATCAAGCATGGATATGGCCAATAAGGAGGAGGATGAAATGGCTAATAGATCTCCTAATGAAGAGGAGAAGAAGGCAAAAGAAGATTGTCATGAAGAGAGAATCCCATAGAGGCTTGAAGAAGATAAGAAGGTTGCCAAGTGAGCAACAAGAGGAAGAAGTTGTGAATAAGGTTCTCATTGAGGAGTACAAGAGAGGAGAAAGAAGAGATAAAGTGCCAGGAAGAGCACTTGGAAAGATGAGAGTGTTGATGAAGAGATCACTCATGGAGACATTGTGGTCTCTTGTTTTTATTTCTAATATTGTCTTTCAATGGGTAAATGTAGGTATGAGCCGCCTTATGAAGGTCAAGAGAAGGGCCTTGGAGAGTGAAGAGATTGGTGCAAGAAAAGACACCAAGTACACAAGTGAATGTGTAAGAGGAAAGAGAAGTAAGTTTGATTTTGTTGATAAGGAAGAAGAAGAGATGCATTGGTTAATGCATAAAGGAGGTGTTGAAGAACCCATATAAGTAAGAGAAGAGGTAGAAGATGAAGCTGAATTTCATGATGCCATTGAATGTCAAGAAGAGGGAAGAGGACAGCCAAGCACAAAGAGAGAGAAAGATTGCTCCATGGAACAAGTTATTAAAGAGGTAAATGAAGTGTTAAGATCTGATTTTGATTTTTATTATAAGCATGAAGCTGCTAATGTACAGGTGCAAGAGTTAAGGAAGATGATAGAGCCTTCAAAAAGAGAATTTAAGCATGGGTATGTGATGCCTAAATGGTGGAAGAAGCAAACTCCCAAGAAATAGGAAGCGCTGATACAAGAGCATGGTTACAAGATGCCTACATGGCTTGAGAAGAGAAATGGTAAGAAGAAGATTCAGATGTGGGTGCCTAAGAAGGCAAATAAAGAAGATGTGAGTGTTGAGATAGCAACACCAAGAAGTCAATGGAAGAGGATTGAAGATGATTCAAGCAGCCAAGAGAATGAAGGTAAGAAAGAAAACTTCTCAAGGGATAATGAGGTAGAGTATGAGGATGCAAAGATGAAAGGTAAACACATTGTTTGTGATGATGTTTTTGAATCCTTCAATGATATTTTCATCAGAAATGAAAAATGGAAAGTGGCTGTAAGGACTAATATGCAACAGGAAGAGAGTTCCAAATGGATAGATGATGAGAAAAGAAGAAAGTATACAGCAAAGCAATCAAGATGACTTCAAGTAGAGATTGAAGAAAGCAAGGAGACACAAGGTAAGGGTGTTTCAATTGTATTTGATGAGTATATTGATGAAGAAGTTGATTTATGTGAAGACAAGCTAAGAAAAGATGAGATAAGAGATAAAGGGCAAGTAATCTTTGTGTGTGATCAGCCCAAGTTTGATGAAGATAGTGAGATAGATGAGAGCTCACTAAGGGAAGAGTTGAGAATGTTGGAGGAGATGTTTGGTAATTCAAGAAAGATGAATGAAGGTACAAACCATGATGAAGGCAACATTGGGAAGAGTGAAACAAGACAAGAGCAAAGCAAAGAGGCAAAGGCAGTTTTGATCAAGGAGCAAGAATGTGAAGGTAGCCAAGAGGCTTCATGGCCTCAAATGTTTTCTACTAAGGTCGCTTTGAATGTTTTGTATGCAGGTATGAAGGTTGCTGAAGTGAATGACATACATGAGTCATTGAAGAAGCTCATGAACCAAGAAGAACAACAAGAAGATCTAGAAGATATGTATGAAGATGAATAAGCATGGAAGTGGGAGATGACAGCTGAGAAGGAGATGAGGAGAAGAACATACCATAAGAGGAAGAAAATCAAGATGAAGAACAAAGACTATCAAACACAAGCATTGGTATTGGTAACAAGACCTTGGGATCCAGGTGTATGAGTGAAGACTAAAGCATGGAGGAAGCATCTCATTTGAACTAAGGTTCAAATCTTTTCTAGAGGGAGAGTATGATGCAGGAGCATCTACAATAGTTCAAATTCTAGTATGAAAATTCAAATTTTTGTTTTCCCTCCAAATTGTGAGATTTCAAAATTTCACCTTGAAAGTAAAATGTAATTATAAAAAAGTGAAAGTAAAAATGTAAAAAGTAATGGTTAGGCTGTTGAGTAAATTAGTGGTAAATGGTTGAAACTATTTTCAACCTTAGAATATTGTTAAAACTTAAAAACAACATTTGTTTGCCTTACGCCCAATTTGGGCGTAGAAGTTAGAAGAGAGATTCTTGAAAAGAGAGAAAATAAGAAGAATTCATTAAGGAGAGAGGATGAGAAGAGAAGAGAGGATGAGAGGGGTGTAGAAGTGAAGAAGAACAGAGAGGAAGAGCCCTCTCATTCAAGATAAAGAGAATGGAATGAAGAAGACAGAGGAGAATTAGTGAGGGAGGACCTCACTCAAGAAATGTTAAAGGAAAGAGAAGGAGAAGTCAAGAGAATGTGTGAAGGAGAAAAAAAGGTTTTGAAAGCCATGGATTTTGGCATTGAAATTTAAGTCTTCTAGTGATCAATGAAGGAATAAATGTTTTGTTTCATGTTATGGTCTCTTTCTGAATTCTGGTAACATGCCTGCGTATGTGAATGTGTGTGTATATGTGAATGTGTATGAATTATGGTTTTCTATAGAACATTGAGGAAATTGCATGTAAACTGGTTATTTGGCATGTTGAGAATGATTTTAAACTGATATTATATGAACAAGAGGTCTTAAAAGTACTTTGAATGT
>JARHVA010011048.1:80000-87500 GCA_037957365.1 Torreya grandis
TTTCATTTTATTATTATTTATCTCTGACACTAGCCACTGATATTTTGATAACAAAGTAGGACCTCAATCTCTTTTTACAAGATACCCACTCATCAATTTGAAATGATATCGAGTCAATGTCATCTAGTAATAAATTTAATGCATTTTTCAAAGAAATATGACATATGTTGGTCGAATATAGTTCCCTCACCATATTAATTATCTCCTTGAGCTGTATTTTATTTTCTACCACAACTAAATCCCCTTAACTACTGAGGGGTCTTAAGTAATTGTAGGATAGTTGGGAGAGTATTGTGTATTTTTATCTTTATTTTCAATTACTAATTTTTTTTACACGCAAATAATGTTAATAGGTTTTTAAAAAATGGTTCAAAAAAACCTAAATCTAAAAATAATACTAAATTTAGTGTTAAATAATAAAAAAATAATCAATTTACCTCTTTTATTCCATGACATTGTTTATTGTTTAAGGTAGGGTAGAAATGCAAATGTCAGGAAAAGGAGTGCATGTTCTTTGAAGCAAGTCTTGTTTGTGTGGAAATTAAGAGTTTTAACAAGGGTTATTTGTTTAATATTTTATTAAAACTACATACGTGGCATATCATTTATGTGTTATATCACATACAAGGTTTGTGCATAATATTATCAAGCATAATATTAAATAGCACTTACAAGTTATTTTAAAAATTCATGTGCATTTGCGCTTAATTCATCCTTTAGGAAAAAAAATCCATTTTCTATCCTCCCCAACATTCTGCACATAACCTTTTATATGTTTTATTATTGTAGATATAGAGGTTAGTTAATGGTTGGGGTGGATATCGTCCACCATGGTTGGGTGCATGGTTTTTTTCACCTCTATTTTGGTAGAAGTTTTATGGAGGCTCATGCATAGCCTTGTAAGATGCCCTTGAATTCTTTCAATGAATCATTGACTATAATAATTATTGATTATGTAAAAAATTATTGTATTGATTTGACGTTTGTTGAGGAGTTTTATGTTATAGGCCATCTTTGATATAAGTTCATATTTAAGTTTTATTGTATGTATGACCATCATAAATTAATTTTAGTTTTAAATCCTCTTAAACTATATATGTCATTAATTTTTTTTGGGTCTTGTTTTTTAGGTTAATTATAGATGGGTGTGGATCTGGTAAGCTAACCATTAATAATATGTACAACCGTTACAACATTCAAATGATTGATGAAATATATATTGTTATTTATTCATATATTGAGCCTAAGAAGTCATGATGTAGGTGATTACTATCGCATAAGAAGTTATTTATGATTCTCGTCTTGAAGATTGTCATATTGGTAATAATTAATCTATTATGCGGTGAAGAAGAAACTCACATCTTTTTTCAATGTAATTTTCCCTGATCTGTGTTGTAGTATAATTTATTTTCATAATAGATGTTTCTATAAAATATATTTATCAACTTGATAACGTATTATTATTATTATTATTATTATTATTATTATTATTATTATTATTATTATTATTATTATTATTATTATTATAAAAAAATTGGGTTTTAATTTCTTCTTAATCGTTTTTGGTTTTTCTTGAAAAATATAAATATTTATTTTATATATATATATATATATATATATATATATATATATATATATATATATATATATATATATATATATATATATTACTAACTTCGTTAATGAAGTCATAAACCAAAAATCATATTTTAAGGATGTAGTTTACTATTAAAATTCCATAAGAAGACTCCTCAGGAATTTCCTTAACCATGGTACACTTATAATTCCCTACGACTATCTTGTTGACACTAGGTCAAACTTGCTCCTAGATCGAATAGTAAATTGGATCTCCTCTTTGATAAGAAGTGTGCGTTAATAGTTGGGTTTTGAAGATTACTTTCAATAGGTGGGTCAAGTCATTTCTAAGACTAGTGACAAAGATGATGATGTTTTTAAGGATCATATGGTAAAGGCAATCAAGTGAACATGAATCAAGAAGACACCATTA
This sequence comes from Torreya grandis, assembly GCA_037957365.1. Taxonomy (NCBI): domain Eukaryota; kingdom Viridiplantae; phylum Streptophyta; class Pinopsida; order Cupressales; family Taxaceae; genus Torreya; species Torreya grandis. The sequence continues at coordinate 82,009 of JARHVA010011048.1, forward strand.
TGGATGTTATCAATGACTCTTTGGAAATAATTGCAAAAAATCAAAGGATGCCAAATATAGATTTTGTGCGACAGCGAGAACGTGGATTTGAGGGTAGTAAAAGAACCGGTGGCGATAAAAAATCTAACTGTACCATCTCCTCTTATTCTTCTCTTCTTAATTGTCCTCTCCCAAATTTGGATCCATATGATGGTGCATTGTCGTAATGGGTTGAGAATTTAATTGAATGAAATACCCACAAAATGATGAATTCCGCGTAGACCGGATGGGAGATGTATGATGCCTTGGTCAAGACGAAGGCTAAGAACATGCGTGTTGTCGAAAATGAGTATAAGGGGATCGCAAAGAAGCGTTGATATAAATGTTGTTGATTTTTTTTAGGCGTGGCGTAAGCAAATAATAGGACTTGAATTTTTTTGTTATTGTAATTTTATAGTTGTATGTTTCATTTAATACAAATTTTTAGTTTATACGGTCGGTATCCAACACATAAATGTAAGCATTACATATGTTTGTCAATTGAGGGTTTAATTATTCAGTTATAAATTAACACTCAAAAAGTGATAAATATATATTATTAAATAGAAGACAAAATTTGTAAAAGTGATAAATGTTCATAAAATGATGAATTCGGTGTAAATTTGGTGAGAGATGTATGATGCCTTGACTAAGATGAAGGCTAAGAACATGCATGTTATAAAAATGATAAGGAAATTAAAAAGAATTGTTAATATAAAAATTGATGATTTTTTTGGGTGTGGCATAGGGAAATAATGGGACTGGACTTCTCTTTGTTATTATATAGATAGGTGTTCTTCACAATGGCATCCGAGGGGTAGGGTGGAAGAAGGGTGTAATGGCATGAGTGGGTGGCAATTAATTAATTTGAAGTTGATTTATTAAAAAATAAATAAATAAATAAATAAATATGGAGAGGTGTGGAAGAGTATAATTAATAATTAATTAAAAATTGACTTTTTGAGGAATATGAACTCAGGTAACATATATATATATATATATATAAGATTTTTTTTTTTTTTTTAAATTGTGAGTTTTTAATTCAAATTTTGAGTATTTCAGGGATATATACAAGAGTCATATATATTTTATTACTATACAAAATCTACTTATTTCAATATTCATTACTGTAATTAAAATTAATATGTCAAAATAATTTATATAAATATTTAACTTTAAATTATTATAGGGAAAATAATTTATCGTATTTACCCTATAAATTATTACCTTAAGATTATCAATTAATCTATAGATTATTCCCTTATAATAAATTTAAGGGTGAATAATTTACCATATAACAATTATTTATCCTATATGCGTGAGAGGGTTGTCAATTAATTAATTGGAAAACTGACCTAAGAAGAATGCAATTATTAATTAATTAGAAGCTGATTTTTTGGAGAATATGAACCCATGTACCCCACACACACACACACACACACACACACACACACACACACACACACAAAAATATGAAATAAAATCATTCACCAATTCAAATAATAAAAACATCACATCAAAACTCATAAATTAGTTAATACATTTAAAATTAAGTAGTTACACACACACACACACACACACACATTTATGAGTTTTACATCATTTTAAGATTAATTAATTATTATATATATTTTTTATATATTAGTTAATAAAAATATATTATAACATCATTATAGTTATACTAGCATATATATCTTTGATAAATCTATGCAAAATATACCGATAGATATCATTCATATTGAATTGTGAGTACCTTGAGAATGATATCTATCAATATATTTTACATAGATTTATCTAAGATATGGATGCTAGTTTTAATTTTTTAGTTGTATGCTTTCTCCAATATACTTGCTTAGTTTATAAGGCCAATATTTAATGCACACCTATCTTAGATAAATCTATGTAAAAGACACCGAGGGATATCATTCTTGAGATGTCTATTCCAATTATTTTAAAATTTTAATATAATATAGGTTCCTCGATAATGATATCTCTTTGTGTATTTTACATAGATTTATCTAAGATAGGTATGCTAGTAGCATTTGTGTATTTTATATATTTATTTAACATACAATTTGAATTTTTTTGTAAAATTTTACATATATAATATACATAACATTAAATCATCCAAAAGTGCAATATGCATTACATAAATCACCCAAAACTTTAATATGCATAACATAAAATGATTAAACAAAATAATTAATTTATAGTCATGAAAATATGCCATACACATCACATAAAATGTCTAATAATGAATAAGTACATGAAATTTGTGATAATTACATGACATTATTTATCTTCTAAGAGTTTCAATCTCTCTTCCTCAGCTTTCCATTTGAAAATTTGTTTTTCATTATTCAACTTTTTATAGCGATCATATGTAAATGTTGGTAATATTCTTAGTCCTTCCAAGGAATTTACACGAGATATAGCCAAAAATGTTAATCATGTTCTTTATTTTTGACATATATCAATTGTGGATTTTGAGAGAATTAAACCTTGTGATTTGTGTATTGTTAATGCCTAATCCAACTGTAAGGGTAGTTGGTTTGTGCGTCCCATTTGTATTGGTCTAATTAGAATTGTATATGGAGTTTCATCTTCAAATGGTATTGCTAAGTAATTGTCAAACTCAATAATAACATATGTCGGTGGTTCTGGTGGGGCACTCCCAGGTTTGTGTATTAAACTTTTAATATATCCTAGAGCTCCATTTACAATATTTACCTCTATCCAAATATTAGAAGTTAACATGGCCCTTGCATCCATAGAAATTAATAACTCCGCATCAAGTTCATCCTTTGGACCTTCTACTAGTGCATTGGCACTTCCTAATTTGGTTGCAATACTACGTGCAAAAGCTATTTTCAATGAATATAATTTTCTTCTATTATGGCTATGTACATTATCATTTATGGAAAATAAATGAATATAATTTTCAAACTCTTTATTGATGGCTTTATATATTCTAACATTGGTTGTCATCATCAATAAATTCCAATCATTAATTGTCAGATTTGCATCTTTTAGATTTATGAGAAGTTGATGAAACCTTTGTTGGTTGTCACTTTCTCCTTCTTGTATAAATATATTATCCAATGTAATAACTATTTTGAACTCTTCCCACAATAGTTTTACACATTTATTAGTATCATATGGTGGTCTATCACTAACAAGAGGAAGTTGACCTAAATCTCCAACCAAAATCATAGATATACCATCAAAAATCATGTCTGCATTTTCAAGAAATGCTTGTTAAAGTCTAAAATCTAGGTTTTGTAGAAACTTTTGCCCAATAAAGCTTATTTCATCAATCAATATGTATTTTATGTGTCGAACATCCTCTTAAAATGTTTTAAGTATTATTTATTCTAATTCAATAAAATACATGATTGGAATATGAAATTGTGCATGGATAGTTGACACACCAATATTGAATGCTAAAACACTAGTTGGTGTATGTAATAGAAGTGGACAACACTCTGAGAATGTTGCATCTTGAAGAGCTTGATGAATAACACCAATCATATATGGTTTTCCTATTCCTATTGTTACTTGGACTATCATGCATAATGGTAAAGTATTTTGACCTGCATGATAATGTGTCATAATTATATGAAGTTCTTATTTTTGTTTATAACCCAAGGTTTCATAGTTCATATTTGGTGCTATATCATCATCTATAACAAACCCATTATCTTTCATGGTGCTTATGAATTTTATAACTTTTTTTGTGTATTCTTCACCTTGATATTCATTATTCCATAATGTTTGTCTGTTAATATTTCTTCTTCCCAACATATCTATCTCACTAACCTCCATACCTTGGCCATTTTGTAGCCTAGATATGATTTCCTACTCATGTTCCACTATGTTTTGTTGAATGTTTTGATTATCATTGACTTAAAAATTAACATAAATTTCAACATCTTTTGGAAATGTTCTTTTTTTGACATGCCAATAATTATAATTGAATGATTCCCAATTCAATTTTATTACTTCATCATCAATTTTGATATCTCTTTGTATATTATGAAATGGATTGTAAAGTAATAACTCTGACAAAAAATATCTATTTATTTGATTCACATAAAGGGATGAAGGAAAACCTTGGGAATACTCTCACAATTGTTGTAATACTCCTTGTCTCCCATTTGTTATCTTTTTTTCACCTTGGATTATATGTCCAATATATAGATGCCTCAATAAGTGAAGTGTTTTCCATGGAAAAAGTATTATTTTTGTATCTATCAATGAACGATTTTGTATGTTCATCATTATCATCTTAATATTTTTTGTCTATGCGTTTGAACACCTAATGTGAAACATTCAAGTTGACAAATAATATACTGCTCTCTACTAATGGAAGCTTTAATAACATGTCATAAGTTTCTTGTGCCCCATTCTCTCTTTCAATAATTGTTTTAGTTAAAAGTCTATTATATGCTCTTCTTACTAATTCATTAGGGTTTTTAATGTTTGCAAGCTACATTAACATTTGATGATATGTTTGACAAATCTTCTCTACCTTTGTTACATACTTAAAAATGTCTTTGACCATAGCGTGTTTGGAAAGAACAAGTTTACAATCCACATTTACTATCCATGACTATAATATGTAAGGATTATGTATATTTTCTTTATCATCATTTCTTGTACGCTCAAAATTTTTATCTCCTGTCTCTAAGTCTTGATATAATTTTGATCTATCAAGAGTCAATGGCCATGGTGCGCCATACCTATAAGAATAATAACTCAATTTTTAGTTCTTACACAAATATTATGTATAATTTTTATACAACTATTTAAATGATTGAAAATATTACGTACAAACCATTTCCCCTCTTTTATTACATACACAAGTGCACTCTCTAGACATTTTATCTTAGTCTATATAATTGAGTAACTCTTCGTAGTTGCACTCCATATCCTCCTATGCTAGTTGTCTTGTATTTCAAAGACATGGATGTTGCATGAAATTTTGTAATGCCTAAAATTCATGATGTATAATAATTTGTTAGTTACAATGAGAAAATTAAAATATTTTATAAATCATAGATTAGGTGAGGATTGATAACATACTTGTATGTTTCGTTGGTGTGGATCTTCTCAATGATTCTGTGCATAAACAATAGAATGGAAGTATTTTTTAGCAGTTGTTCATTCATGATCATTTTCCCAATCAAGTTTATCCATATTTGGTGCTCCATCTAACCATATGAATCCATGCACATGTGATGAATCTCTATGTTTCCATTCATATCTAGACCAATAGTATTTTACTTTCATTATTTTTTTTCAATATTTACTTATGCAAAATTGAATGTCACAATGCATATAGTGTGCCACTATATGAGGATAATCAATAATATTCTATCTTCTCTATTTTTTTTATTCTCAAAGATCTATTGGTGAAGTTCTTGGTATTAGTGCATGTAGATTAGGCCAATAAATGTAAGCACTCAATATGA
>JARHVA010011048.1:95000-99237 GCA_037957365.1 Torreya grandis
CTTCAATGAGTTTTAAATGCTCTATTGAGTGAGGTCTATTGATATATCCATCAATTATTGACTATCCATTCTTTTAGTTTCTTCAACCTCTTTTAATACTAGTTTAAAAAGCTTATGCCCAAAATTCAATGATACAAATACCCTACTATACTACATCAAAGGAAGTTTTATCAACATGTGACATGTTTACATTGCACCTATATCTCTTTCAACAATTATTTCTATTAGAAAATGTATATATACTTGTGTAGTGGTATCTTTTAGGTTTTTAACATTTGCAAGTTGCATCAAAATTTGTTAATATGTTTCTAAACTTTTCTCTGCTTTTCTTTGCAATGTAGTTTTCAGCAACATGTTTTGAAAGTACCATTGGCCAATCTACATTTACACTCCATGATTATAACATATGATGATTATGAGTATTCACATGATCATCATTTCTTTTTGGCTCATATTTTTTATCTCCTTTTTCTAGATCTACACATAGTTTTGATCCATCGAGATGTAAAGCCCAAGGTGCATTATACCTACATCAAATAACATTTCATGTTATTATTCATATAAAAAAACACTTAATAAATATTTTTACACTATTTCTTATTATTTTTAAGATAATGATTTTTACCTTTAAACCTTTCTTACCTTTTTTGAGGCAAGCTCCATCTTTACACATGGTATGATGCTCCACATAATTAATCAATTCCTCATAGTCCTATTCTAGATCCATTTGATTAATGTTTATTGTGTTCCTAAAACATAGATGTGATCTCAAATTGTGTCCTCCCTATATCACACATGAAATTATATTCATTTTTAGTTTTATAACTATTACTTTTTTATATAAGAAAATTAAAATGTTAATCAATTCATACCTGTATGTTTCTTTGATGTGGATCTCCTTGAGAATTCCATGCTTGTATAATTTCATCAAAATATGTTTTGTCAAAGTCAAACTCATATTTATTTTCCCCATCTAAGGTTTCCTTACTTGATGATCCATCCAAACATAAAAAACCATTCACATGTGGAGACCCCTTATGTTGCTATTCATATCTACACTAGAAATCTTTAACCTTCATAATCTTTTGTAGAATCTCTTTTCATAGCACTATATTTATAATTTGAATATAATAAGAAAATATGTGTGGGTGGTCAATTATGTTTTCTTTCTACCATCTTTGTGCTTCACATGGATTAGAAGGTGGAGTTCCTAGCATCAGTGCATAGACATCTAGCCAATACATGTCTGCTACACTTAAAGTAAAGAAGATAGTTAGAATTCTAATTTGATGTAATAGATCAATTAAATCTACATGACACTTTGTAAAATAAGAACATGTGCCTTGTAATTTAGTTTCATATCACATGAACTGATCTATAAGGTAAGATTCTAGCATATTATCCATGTGTTCATGTAATTCATTAGTTGTAACTAGTAGTTCTTAAAGGATTTTCTTTACAAATATTGGTGATGAATTTTGGGCTCAATTTCACATTATCCTATTAATGAAAAGATACCTAAATCGAGGTTGCATTCCAAAATGATTATCTTGATATCAAATTAGATGTTTCACATATTCATGCTGATATATACATTTTAGTTATAGTTCTAACCAATCACACCTCCCATCAGGTAATAAAGTTGGGAAAGCCACGTCTAATAAAAATTCTATGACATACTCATTCAATAGAGATGTACCAATTTGTGGCCAAGCTATTAGTTCACCTAGATCAACATTTGGATTGTTTACCCAAACTTGAATCACTTCAATCCTTCTTCAGGCTTTGGGTAGTTTGGTTACCATTGATGACATATGATCTATAATATTACCATTATCTCTATCAGCTATAGGAGATGGAAAAATATATTCATTTAAATTTGTATCAAATTCCATGTTAACTGAGTTCAATTTTTCAAACACATTTGTTGACTTATTGGTTGGGAGATCCTTTAATTCTATTTCATCAATCTTGACATCTTTAAAGAACTTATCATGTTCAATCTTATATTTAAGTGCATTATATACATGATCTTTATTCACAGTAAAGTTGTATGTATTTCCACAAAGTTTCTTTCTTCATACTATGATAATTGGAAGATTTGAAAATGATGTGGTCATTTTTTGGTAATTTCCTTAACTTCATATGGAAAAAAAATACTATGCCCTTTATATTTTTATTGGCCTCCTATTTCATGGGTCACTTACAGAATTAGATTCACACTTGTGATCAACATCTCCTCCACTTTGGTTGAGTTTACCAATTTAGGTGGTTAGGGCCCAAGATCAATGTTATTTTCTTTAGAAAATTTGTGCACACCTTTATCTTGATGACATCTTCTACAAATAGGCCCTTCAGGAGCTCGACAAATAATCATACTAGGATAACTCTCTTGAAAATATAACACATATGTGGTGAATAAATTTAATCTAACTCATGTCGAAATAGTAAGTGTATATCCTTGAAATCTATACCAACATTTTTGGTTCTATTTATTGTTTATTTTTTTCTTAAGATTCACGAGTTAGGGCTAGAAATAATAATTTTATTAAATGTAGTTATGGGAATTTTTTAGTAGAAATTGAAAATAGCATTGGTTAGATAGATTTCATTAATTATTAGGTATCTCTTGACACATATCTTAGATAATGATAGATAAGTATAGTTAAGATAAGCATAGTTAAGATATGCACATCTTATCATAGTTTTAAGTTAAGGTGAGCTCATAACCCTATAAGATATCTTAAATTAATTATAAGTTAAGATGAACATAGTTGGTATTTCTATGTGCATAAATATAAGATAGTGTAACTCTTAGATAAACATCGGTTACAAATGATAATGATATCTAGCAGATGTGATATTGGTTATATATTTATCTAAGATTAGGAGACAAAAAATGTACATATCAGTTAATTATTACACTAAGTGCATCATTTAAACTTTTGTGGAAAGTAAAATAAGAGAATAATTCCACTGTCATAGTCAATAAATTATAGTTTTTGTTCAATCTTTAAAAAGGTATTATAAAATTGGTATAATGAAAAATTAAATCATTTTATAATGTGTGGAATTTTGCTATCAGGGCAAGTGCAGTAATCACCTATTGCCACAAATTCCAAATAAGTATTTAACAATTAATTAGGTATTAATAACCAAACATGATTTGAAAGGGAGAGGGAGAGGTAGGGGCAACATATTTTTTAGTTAGCATAGCATAAATTTATGTGAAGTAATTTTGTTAGGTTGGAATTTTTTACTACATATAGAGAAAAAAAAATAATAATTGCACTGATGAAAAAGTGTTTGGCAAGCAAGTTAGGGTTGAAGAGTGATTAAGAGGTGCCCACATTTATTCATCTATAAATTATTATTTTATTTGATTTTCATTTAGTAAATTTTAAGCAACATTAGAGGAGTGTTTATTCAAAAAATAATCAGTCTATAAATGCAAATAGGGAATAAAATTAATTTAAGATTAATAAATGTTTCTAAATAATCTGAACAATATAGTGCTGAAAAAAAATTATTGTGTTCAAATGCAAATAGGGAAAGAGACTGCGTAGGAAGAGTACTAGTGCTACATACCTATTATATCATTATGTTATTTTTCTTTCTAATTTTTTAATTTTTAAACAAATTTTTTGCTCCTCTTTGCTCTGCTCTACTCTTTTTTCTTGGTAGTTTTATGAATTTGTTTATGCTTTATTTTTTTTGTTTGAATTTATTTGTATTTATATATATTTTTGTTTTTTAAAAAATGTTGTCTATTGGTTCATTTTATATTTATTCATGGCAGCTTGTTAATTAAGTTAAATTTTATAATTTATTTTATAATGTCAACTTTTAAAAAATTAATTGCCAACCCACTCATGTTATTATAGCCTTTCACCCCCCACTTGGATGCCACTATAGGAAATACCTATCAACATAATAAACCAATTTAGATACTTATGAAACAAATAAAAATGAATTTTTAAGCTAAGTAAAAAATATTACATATAATTTACCATGAATACCTAAATAATTTATCATGATTATTTTTTGAATTATATTCAGAAAATATAATAAACCATTTTACATAATTATGAAAGAAATAAAATTGACTTTTTAAATTAAGTTAAAAATATTAAATATAATTTACCATGAATACCTTAATTATTTACACAAATAAATTTTTAAATAACTGAACATAATAAACTGTTAAAGTTGAGTAAAAAATAATACATATAATTTA